>RCHQ01000255.1:0-65828 GCA_003676415.1 Plasmopara muralis | reverse complement strand
AGCAAGAGAGAATAATCCTTCAAGTCACGCGATTCAAGATGAAAGGTTGAATCCTGCTATGGATGTAGCGGAACTACGTCGGATTCAACAAGCCATGCAGGCAGAGACAAGAGGGCTAGAGTCGCTCTTGTCAATAAGTAGCAGGCAACCAAGTGCTCGAAGTGACGAGCAACTCGAGGGAACGAAGCTTTCAACGACCCTCTCGTCGATTGCTGGTTTAAAACAGTCACTGGATCCTCGTGCCAAGCGTGTCAAAGAGATTCGAGAGCGGCGAAAGTTTGAGGTGGAGAAATTCTCCTTGTTCCAAACGAATCCAATGAGTGAGCACGACCGAGTCTTACATCGCCTTCGACGAGGATTGATTAAACAAGCCTTTGTGCAAACAAACGATGGAGCAAGAGCCCTTGGCACGCAAACAAAAGCCCCAAAAACGCACGACAAGAGCATGCACTTTCCAGACGACATTGGTTTGGACGTGACGGAAAGCTCTTCCGACGAAGTGAGCTCCACGGCATCCACGTCGCGATTTTTTCGATTCTTGGAGCACGCTACGTACGTTTGTGAATGTCTCGCAGTCGAGAATGTAATGGCGTTTGAACAAGAGGTTAACGACAAGAAGCCCTCGAAAATCAGCAATCAATCCGAATTGAATCATCGATTGAATAAAGAGACGAAAATCGACGAAAAGGTCCTCTTTCCATGCAAAAAAGAGGTCGCAATGGGATCACTCCACGAGTTGATTCAAAGTCGTGACCTTGTTGCTCTGCGCTTTTCGCCCGTTGTATCGAGTATTCTGCTATCGTGTTACGGTGCTCCTCGGAACGAAGCGCCAGAACCAGCTTCAAGGTTTCACAATAAGACAATTTCGTGTGTCTGGGATATCAATCGGCCCGCTCAGCCACTCCATTTATTGCTTAGTGAAGGTGAAGCCGCCTCGGCTTGTTTAAGCCCGTCGCGCGACTTGTTTGTCATGCTTGGGACACAAGACGGCACGATTCATGTCTGGGATCTTCGACCTGATTCCATGATTCAATCTTCCACTCAATTGGCCGACAATCAAGCAGGTTGTACCCCAGCGTACTCAACGTGTGGATTAAATTACCTCGCTCCCGAACAACATGCGTCTACGATCGTCGCGCTAGAAGTCATTGATACAAGTCAAGGCAGCACGACAAACACGAACGGCACGTTTCAATTTGGGTCGTTGGACGACCGCGGTGTGTTCATTCTCTGGAGTCTCATTGAAGTCAAGTCTGGCGACGATGCTGACAAGTGTGTCCAGACTGGTGGCAACGTCAAGTTAATCATGAATACGCGCATTGAATTGCAGCCGCAGAACGTGACGCGGCCACCACGAGGATCCCGCACGACTGAAAGTGCACGACCACTAGTCCCTTTGATAGGTCCGATGGCTACAACATTGAAATTTCTACCGCGTGATCTCAATCAGTAGGAAGCTGATACCAATTGGGTGATTGGCATGAGGTGCTAACATGTTTTTCGATAGATTTGTGGTTGGAATGCGATCCGGTCAAGTTGTACGACGCAGTCGCTTTGATAAAGGTTTGGGTCGGATGGCATACCACCGGGATCAAGGGAGTGAAGCAGGAGATGCTTGGGCTAGTGTCGTCTGTATCGACTTTCATCCTTTCGAGTCCGACTATTTCCTCGTAGGCTATGAAGATGGAAGGATTTGGTACGTCGCGTACCACAAATCAAGTGAAGCTCCTTCTGACTCGTTGTATGCCGAGTAGCATGTACCATGTCGACGTGTCCGTCTGTCTTTCGTCGTGGGAAGAAGTTGCATTCGGTGTAAGCGTCTGTGCCGTCGCTTGGTCGACCTCACGTCCCGGTGTTTTTTATGCATCGTATTCCGATCGCGCGTTGCTTGTCTGGGACTTGATCGAATGCACTAGTGTACGTCCGGCTAGCAAATTAAATTCAGTCACAGAATTACACGCAGTCTGCTCTTTATATGTAGGAACCAACACTATCGCACGAGTTAAACGAGCTGGAAAATGTTTCATCGGTAGAGTTGGCGTCGTCGTTGTATCCGCTGGTGCTTTCGTACGTCACAATTGGTCTATGCTAATGAAAGCAAGCAAGATTGCTCAATTCTTATGGATCCACAGATCGGAAAAGATGCGAACGTCACGACCTGCGATCGCATGGCGAGTTGATCCGCGGGTATCGCCGTTCCACTTTTCAGTATGCGAGCTTGGCTCGGGATTCACGACTCGAGCACGAACGGAGCACCAAACGGTGGCAAGCGTGCTTGCGGGTATCCTTTGATCCGAAAACGTTGATTTTATTGTAGAATTTCGAGACCGACGACACAGAAAAGAATGAGATGAAAAAAGCTTTAGAAGTTGTCGAACTGATGTTGCTGTTGTTGCACACGTACTATTGTTTTTTTTACCTATTAAAAAAGTGGATTATTAGGATTGGCGTAGGGGCCTTTGCACCCACGTCCGAACCTTGTCGAGACGCGTTTGTAGGACTGTGTGGATCCTTTTAGGAAGGCTAAAAAATTTCAGAAGCAAAACCTACAGCATACAAATGGTTTGATTAAATTTAGCGGCCAAAAGATGTGAGCGGGAAGAGGTATACTCCGAAGTTTTATACATGATCTGGTGGTGTTGAGGCTTTTTTCAGCGTCGAAATCTTAGAGTGCTAAGTACAGACCAAATGTTAAGCACGTTGCTGAGAAAGGTGAGACGGCTATAAAATTGTCAGTAATTACAATTGTTAAAGCTTCATTGCGTGTAAAGTCCGCAGGTGCAGACTGCAGTCGATAAGCTTGAGAGCGCTAGTGCTTGCAGAATTAAACTATCGTAGCGCTCTCGACAGACATTGGAGATGCGACATATTGGTAGTGCGCGGGGAAAAGTATGTTGTGGTTTTAATGACATCACTCTCGGTGACACTAGCTGTTACGTACGTAGAGCCTAAGGCTTTACCTTGCAGTTTAGGAGCGAAATCTTCTCCATACCAAAGCTCAAGCTGATAAGGAATTCCGCGAGAATCCACTCCACCGCTTGTGTGCACTAAGCTCAAACTTCTTAACTCGAGAAATGAAGAAAGCAAATATTGTTCTACTGGGATTCTTTACGGACTAGAAAAGGCATACAGCATTGCTTTTCTCGAGATGGCGCCGCGCGCCCAGCATTCGGACGTTTTAAGAGGTAAAGCTACTTCTAGGGATGTTTGAGGTCTGAGATGCTTTTGTTGCGTTGCGTTTGCCCTCGATCTCGCTGGTATGGCATGTTCAGATGGCCTGATAGTGTTCATAGCTACAGCCATATTGGCCACAACGCTGTGAGGCTGAAAATCTAGAAAGCTTGATTAATTAGACAAGCAGTCGATCATGTAGCTTACAACGAAGGGCAGCGACTTCGTGGCACAGTGTGAACGATGCGCGCTAAGACGCGCATAGGCTGATGTGACGTGAACCTTATCGGACACATAACTGAAAGAGTCCACTTCCTTCTTTAAGACCTAAAGCCTTGCCCGCTAAAGCAAACCCCAATTGCAACACCAAGCGCATACACTTATTCGCGAAGGAAACTAATCCCCCATGGACAGGAGTATTACCGAGGGGCGGCGGCCATCTTAACCATCACAGCTAGCTACACTTACAAGTAGAGCGTGTAGTAAAACAAAGAAATTAATAGGTGCCGTAAATTGACGCGGCTATCCCACTCGTAAAAGCCGTTTAACCTGCCTCACCGATATTGCTCAAGGGTTGCTGCTAGCTGAGAATTGGTAGCATTCGTTGCCTCGTATGGTACCGCTACACAATGAACCACAGTAAGAGTTTCGCGCCTGGATCTTTGGCTCTTATCGCCTCGCTCAATACTACGCCAAGGTCGAGATATAACTGAGGTGTTTGGAATCCCTTTCATCAAGAAGGGCAACACACTCTCAGGTCACAAGCGAAAACCTCGTCCGAAACGATCAAATATTAGGCTGATTTACTCAGTTTTTCTATATAATACTCATGGTCATCGGGATGGAAGGCGCCCGATTTTATCCTCATACCGGCCGCAAGTATTCATTTTCATCAACTTAATGGTCTCTTACAACACCAAAAATCTCTAAGCAATATCTGGTGTGGTGACAACAGCACGCGCATAGTTAAGATTGCGCTATTGTAATGGCACTTTTGAAGTCAAGATTTTTTTATATTTGTCACGGAAGAAGTGACTTCTTGGGGGCCCTCGCGACGCGCGTAAAAGAGTTACGCTTTGTTTGGCGTCTGACCTGTATCGGGGAAATTTCCAAAACCTCAGTTTTGGGTACTAAACGAAGAGGGTGCGAGAGTTTTCGATACATTCCGCTGTTGGGTCCTATGATCAAAGTCACCATTAACTCACCTGACGCTGTTGTTTTAGTAGAGTTCCGCTCATTTTTCAGACAGCAATTCCAGAAAAGAAGATGAGAAGCTTTGGATCGGCATCGCAAGTTGGAGTCTTTGTCTAAGAAGTCGCAAGGACTTTTCTGTTGTTCAAGGTGAAGCCTCTTGAATGACCATTGCGTCTGACGACACGTCTAGCATATATTAGAGCTTACCCTTTGGGTGTCGAAGCCGTCGCATAGACATAGAGGGTAAAAATGCAGGCGAGCAATCGCCAGAGCGTCTGCGGTGCTCCGCATCATTGTCATCGTTCGATGGCGGAGGTGTCTGCGGTTTAACTGAGCGTGGGGAGATGGTAGATGCCGTGGCAGAATTTAAAGCTCTTTTGAAACGCTTTTGCCCTCGTAGCACTTAAGCGGGAAGGTATTTCTAATTCACCGCCCAGGGTGCAGGCGCGGCCTTGTTTGAAGAAGAATTTTTGGCGCTTCGATGCATAAACAACCTCCATAATGGCTACTTCAATAATCCTACGGCCTACTCGCAGCCTTCTTTGATGCAAATTCAGTCACTGTTCTCACCACACTGATCCTGCTCTCTAAAGATAGCAAGGTAATGGATAATTCTCTTTTTTTCTCCTATTAAACTTTATACAACTCTAAGTGAGGAAAGAAATAATAGTCCATTACACAAGGCTGAGCTTTCTTTTCAAGCGATATCCCTAGTCAAAGCGAAGCGTTAGTGATGGTGGCTCTGGATGCCTATGGGTACCTCTCGGTACTTGACTCAGTTGTGCACTACAACGATAGGCCTGCAGGGACGAAATCCCTGTCATAATTGTAACAAAAATAGCGGTCGATCATTAGGTATACATAAATACTCCAGTAAATAAACGGCATTTATCGCACACTTCGAATTTGGCTTTTTGCAGCGATTTTTATCCATAAACCAAAAGACAAGGTGTTAAAAGACCGCATGTTTTTCTGCACGCCTCTTTTTGTGCATGGATATGTAAGACGCGCCGCAATAGCCAGTATTCTAGCTTAAAAGGTTGGCATAATAACTGGCTGAATTCTTTTGCGCCTTAGAGCGCTGGAAGCGAACTTCTTTTTATTTTACTCTATACGTATTACTACATATATCATTAGCAATATTCTACAAATAATACAACTCGTCAACATCCGAAAGGACATGTAAAACAGCCTTGCCGTTTGGTTCCCAGTGATACAGCCAAAACAAGTGTCAAATGTACCATATTACATAGGCAGCTTTACGAATACCACTATGCCCGTGTCAGCACTAGTGCTTGGCAGCTTTTAGTCAAAGTGATGCGGTTGAACGCTCGGCTGCTTGCCGTTACTGGCAAGCTTTTTTATTGGATCAACGTGAGATTCGCGTGTGTCAGGTCGCGCAGGCTTTCGCGTATATGGCCACGCACATGCGGAACCACAAGTATGTAGTGGTATCATAAAAAAAGATGTCTCTCGGCCTAAGTGACCACTCATGTGACTCATAATGTATGTCGTACTTCAAGTCTTTATCAATTCATACAGCGCCTCAGGCTAGATCATCTAATTCGACTAAATAGTAGATGCAATTGCAATCGCCATCAAGTGATAGGTATTTGAGCTTAGCTTTTTTGGCTTTAATTAGGGATCGCTCGAAGGGTATCAGCTTTGTATTACTACCGTTATTCGTTGTCAATAAAGCTTTGAGCCCGAAAACGTATGCTTACTCATGTTCTTGTGTACGAAATGGCCCGTCGCAAACTATTAAGGTTTAGTTGGTTTGTATTTAAAGCAAACATTAGATTACACGAAGAATGACAGCTCTATTACCATTTCTTAAAACAAGTGGGGCGTGTTTATTGCCAGCCGCAAGGATGTGCACTTTGACAACGAAGGTCTTTAAGCTCACAAGAAAAGCTCGAAATGTTACCATACACGGCAAGTAGATTCTTGCCATAAATGGAATAAATCTTATTGACAGCTCTTAGCCGCCAAAGCTGCAGCGACATGAACAGCCAATGACCGTCCTGATCGAACGCGCCTATAAGATAGCTATAAGTTTTGATAAGCATATTAAAAGTCGTGCCTCATTCGACAATATTTCATACGATCGAGCGTATCTAAGGCTGACTCTCATAGCAGCACTTTTCTTTTATGTTTCTTACTAAAATGAAAAGCGATTTTGTAAGACCTATATGACCAGCACCGTAACCCATATTTCATTTACGATTTCGTTTGGATCCTTACTTAGGCCATGTTGCCGCGGCTTTCAATACAGCCAAGGCTTAAATCTCCTCCATCACACACCCTATTCTCCCGGAGTTGTCTCAGAAGATCTTAGAGCTAAATGATCTTTTTTTAAATAGATATGGAGATATGGATAAATATACTACTTTCATAACTACTTCAGATATGGAAAAAAAAATCACAGGCTATTATAGAATTTTTGTACGTACATTGGGGTAGAAAATTGGCTCGGCTTCGCTGAGTGGAATTGGACGGCCGGTATCTACGAGCTTTGCTTGCCAGTTATCGTGCCTGTTTACTTACCGCGGCATTTTAAGATCAAGTGTTATATATCCCTGCCAAGGACAGAAGTCGACTCCGTGCTGTCAAAAAAATTGAAATTTACACCTGTGTCTATTTCGACTTGTAGGGCGTCTACCATCAAGTTAAAATGAAATTGGTAGATATCGTTGCGCTATCTTAGAGTAACAGCCACTTTGTTTTGGCTGGCCACGATCACTTACTGGTGCGCAAAGCCTCTCGACGTATCGGAGATTATCAAGACTTGTGATAATGTACCATAATCTCGAGCGCTTTCGTGTACGCCCAGCTGTCCACCGCTACAATCTTCTCTTTTAAAAGATGTCAGAATAATCTCCCACGATTTATATAGCCCTCGAGCGGAATGAACACGCACTTCGTCGGCTAAGAAAGCAGGAACAAATCGTTTTTCCTTGCTGGTTGCAGCCAATGTTACTTCCTCTGTAGCGGTCAAGTCTATTCTCACTACGTGGGTTCCTACACACCGAAGAACTTCTTAGACACGGCGTTCCAGAAGAGCAAGATTTTTTGTTGCTGAACTTGAAAAAAAAAATTACTCGCTTTTTCGCTGTAGCTGTTTGCGCTGAAAAAGCTGTGCGCAAGGCATACCTACCTTAAGACAACACCAAAACCTTGACTTGTTCGAAGCGTGTCTCTCTCAGTAATGGTGTTCATCGGCTTTTTGAGCTTATGAATGGTGTGGGTACTAAGTTAGATTAAAATAATTGCATAATGAAATGTTACATTTTTACTGCTCATAGACTCGAAATGCCCAGCTGAGGTAATTACGGGGGCGTCTCAGCTCGTAGCCTGGTCTTTTAAACAAAAGAGCGCAAACTTTACGCGCACCAAAATAGCTTCAGCGGATTTCCTTGATCTATTACATGCAACTAAATTAATTGGATAGTAGAGCCTTTCAAAAATAGAATTAACAATAATTTATGGCCGCAAGACGAACAGATGAACGCTTTTGTTGATTAAAGACTAGCCGAGCGCCTTCCGCATTGCCGATTGTAAGTGTACTTAGGCGCCAGCCCCTGTCTTTACTCGCTTTACAACTCAGCTTGTGTCAAGCATTATGCTTTTTGTGTTTGTAATAAAGTTTAAAGCTTACTTTTGAAAATATGCAATGTGGTATCCAGTCTTGCTTCTAGATAGATTTTGATGTATTGCCTTGAGATTGTATACATTACGAAGCTCACGCATGTATAGATTGCTTTATGATACGCGTATAAAGTTGAGTATCTGACAGAGTACAATTTGTAATCTATGCTCCGTCGTCAGTTCTTCCCTAAGTTGGTTACACTTTATCCCAAGATCGACGCTGCAACGTATTTACAAAGTCCATGTAAGGAGCTTGGGTCTGCGCGTCGACACCCTAATTTGTAGTTGATCATATTTAAGCCAATGCGTGATTCCATTCTGTTTAGTCACGTCTATCGTGACATCTGTCACATTCAATGCGCTCTTACATGATCACGCGTTTGTTTATTGTTGGCTAATGTAGACTTATGTCCAGTGCAAATAGCATCCTAATCTTTGTCGGAGAACGAATTCCAAAATACAATTGTAGTGACAACGCCGTCGAGGCTAAGGTGCCCGCTGCGTGTTCCAAATTGCTCAAGCCGTTTCTTCTTTGGAGACATTAGTGTCACCTTTTAGGCTTGATTGCACTGTCATCCTACTACTCGAGCTTTGAAAAGGGGTAAGCTTTCCCTTCGCTTCGACAAGCCCAAAGCGGCCATAGTCACTGTATTATCTGTCAATAAAAAGCCAAGTAGTTGCGACTTCGCTGTAATACACGGAGTTCATCACATGAATTCCTGTGCTTTGGTGGACAACGTTCGAGTTCCTAAAAATTGGTTACCGAAGCATATATATTAGAAAATTGCCAGCTTTCTTGTTGGGACTACAGAATATATTTGTGCCAATTTGACAGACACTTTCTTGATGATCAGAAAGTAAAAATTAAGTATGACTGTAGAAAATGGAGTGTCTGTTGCAAGACGCACAGCTCCTCTGCCATCGTCTTGCTTCGTTTATAAGCCGTACAAATGCTGTGAAATTGGTGCATTAGCCTTACCATTCATGTGACGCATTCGCATGTCACGTTTGCTCGCGGTGATTTAAGTTTTGCGTCGTTTGTTGGCGTCTTTGTTGTTATTGTTTATTAGGCGATGCTAGCAGACAACGTCGATGCACGCGCTGGAACGACAGACTTGACTCGTAATTATGCCTCCTGCATGCTTGTCGATCTATCCTGACATGTTTGAGAAGGTCAGCACAGTTATAAGATAAAATCGGTAAAGGTGTTTCTTCTTAATTATGGCTATAGTAATTGCTCTCAAATTCTGAGTGCTTTCAATAGGTCAGGGTCCTCATAATCAACGCTTCTGCGGATCCATTTCTGTTCCATCACCAGCGCTCCGATGGGTCTATAGCTTTCAGGCTTTTCCTATAAGGTCGGCAGTCATTTCTTTAATTTACTTACATGACTGGCGATGCAAAATTCGTAGTTTTGTGTGGCCTGAATGGAATTATGTCGTGTGTGTTTAAATACTGTCGAACGTTACCAGGCGGTAATGTGTCGTTACACATTTCACACGAATGGTAAATTAGCCCTATCCAATTACATGGAAAACTGACAACAACGTGCACGTGTTTCCAACTTGCTTCAGATTGATTGGCCAAACCAAAGACGGCAGATCGATGTTATGCTTTTTACAAAGCTATTTTGTGGCACTCTTCAATGGTACGCCGTGCACGAGGCTCTATGTTGTCATATTAATAGAATATGAGCTGGCAATGAGCTTCCTATATAGACGTATAGTAAGGTGAGTCAAGGTGACGGCATTTCATCTCAAGAAACCACGTAGCGGCAAAACGACCACGTACGCCCCGAATTAATCTTTAAGGCTAACAATAGTGTGTTCCTCTTGTCCATTAAATGTCACTTGCTGTCGGATCAATTTTCATCAAACACTTCGCCATACCAGCGCAATATATTATTGTTGGCATCACGTTATGGTTAATGAATCAGTTTGTTGCCTCGCAAATGCAACAGCGCACAATGTATTATGGTTGTCCACTTATGGACACTAGTTTTGGGCTTGTTTTTTATGCTAGTGCAACGTGTTGAATGACTGGTCGGGACCATGCTGACTTAATCTCCGCTAAAGATCAAGGTCAAATTTGAGCATAGGGATGTGGTACGGGTATGATCCGATGGAGGAAGCGCTTTGCGACGACTTGGTGAGCATCAATTCAACGCCGCACATTTTTGAATGAATTGTAGACTTTCAAGCTAAAGTTTATGCCTTAAAAGTTTATTTAATGACGGAAACAACGTGTAGGATAGCCCTCATAAAAGCTAAGTTTAATAGTTTATCAACCTGTAAAGCTGAAACTAAAATTAATCATGAAGAACTGCGTCAGCTGCACGAAAACACGACATTATCAAAAGCAAAAAGATGGTAAAGCAAGCTGGAATCGTGGATTGCACGGGTAAGTTTTTCAGCACGCAATTAGCGCCTGCAACGATAGCGACGCTTGGCTAGTCTTGCGCAAGAAACAGATATTTGTCCGTCCGTTTATCGGTGTCAGGAGTAAAACTGGGACGTAATACTGCCTTTTAGCCTGGCTAGTAACGGCTTTATTTTGGGTTCAATCGTACTGCATGTATTCAACCTGATTTATGAATTTATCTCAGCTTTACCTGTATAGCAAACATTTCCTACACGGTGATCAAAGAAATTGCGCTAACCTGAAGCATTTAATTCGCATTTGCTGTTTGCACATTATTAGCAATAGTATAAAAGTAGCGCCTTCGGTTAGGTGTAACGAGCTAAGCGTTCTTTGATATAATTTGCTCACATTGTGTAAAAAAATTGGTAATTGTAGCAATTTTATTAATGGGTTTATGATTAAATTTAATACATTTGCGATTTATCATAAGTGACTTCGTATGTACTTGTTGTAAGCACATATATGGCTTGGTAACTTACTCTAATTGCTATAAATTAATTATAGTATAACATTTATGGTTCAGCAGCCAGATGAGCTACTTCCAAACTCTTATCTCCAGATACGTCTACTATTTGAATATATAGTAATATCTATAGCAAACTTTTTCGGACTCGAGAGAATAAAAAATTAGATCATATGCATGATGCATGCTTTTTCTATGTATGGAATCCTGTACAGAAATAATTTTTTTTGGAATGTTTGGTAGAAAAAATTTGAGCTGTGTATATCAGACAGCACAGAATACTGCAGCTATTTTTTTGAAATGATCTGAGAAGGCCATTGGTGAAAAGTGACATCATGTGAATCAATTTTTACGACGCAGTATACGCACAACCGGCTTCTTAAAGTAGAAGAAGGATTTCTTTTTAATGTGATCCCGGATCATGTTGAGAAAAAAAGGAAAAATTACTGATGATGTCAGCTAATTAACTCTTACATACTGTTATAGATGTATGGAATTGTCTGTCATGTTGATGCGAGCAAATTGTGTATACTAGGACAAAAAATGCTTCAAAGGTGATGTGGGCAAGGAAAATCGTTTTGCCATCTCTGCGACGGAGTCATAACACGGTCTTATATTTGCGCAAAATTGCATTCTTGAGACAGTGTTGATATAGTATACCAGATGGCACACAATCTCGTCTCAAACGCTTTGCGGTCCAGAGTCCATTCACATGCTTTGCGGATCTCTTCTCCAAGACTCTGATTTGTTCTCCCTTCGTCATAAAGAGCTTTAGTACTACTTCTTGATCAAGTCTGATTTAATAATGACCCTAAGACTCTGGTTTGGAATCTCTGCTTAAGATGACTGATGCACAAGTAGGCCAAAATATTTACGCATCGGGCTACATTGTCGTGTCGAATGCTCTGCGCGATTCAAATGCATTAGAGACAGCTTTGACAGATGTTGTAACAGTGGGCTCCGAGTGGCTTTGAGAATTCTCCTTTGCGGTTGTGATCACTTTAGCAAGCAACTCGCGTCGGTCAGCAAGGGGAAATATGTGCTTTAGCTGGCCACGCTTGAGTACAAAGTAGAACGTCACCTTCATAAAATCAGTCATTTTAGATGATACGCGCAGCTCATAATTATTCCTTGTACAATGTCAGTAAAATTTGGTCGTATAATGATGTCAAAGCAACACTGCCTCCTTATCCCTAAAAACAAACGACTTTATAAGTCACGTTGTCACTTGTCAAGGTATACGTAAGCCTTCCAACTCAATAAGCTATTCTCTTTCTTGCAAATACTCGCGTGTATCGTCGCATCATCTTGACAAGCACTTCTATGTTGACCATATAACAAGTGTTCTTTTACGATTTCGTAACCTCACCGATCACCTTTGTAAACATGTAAGCTTAGCTATTTCGGGAAGCACCATCCGTCCGCGATAATATACTGCGCAGTTATCTTTTTGCATTGCGTTCTCATAAGTTTTGAGGATTCACTTGGTGCAGTAATTCCTGTATATACTACCGCTCTGACGAGAAAGCCTCTGTCTCAAGAAGCAAGAGACTTTAATGTAAGGCCCCCTTGATTCCTTACTTCATCTTTAAAGTTTAACCGTTTGTCTGCTCGATATCACCATAATATTAAGCTGCACAAAGTATAAAGCTGTTGTATTTAGCATGTGCTGACTCATATCAAGTGTGACACTTTCGTATAGCACACTAATTTGCGATAATATGGTATTTACGCTGTTTTATTGGCGTCTATTGCCTTTCTTGGCATCAATGTTTTCACACAAATCATTCAAGATGATCGATCGTAAGAAAGGGGTTGAATCTTCTCGTAAACGCCCGACGATCCATCCTCCTCTCACGCACAAAACATACAGCCCCATTGTGTATCAAGTTCGACAAAGGCGTTGGATTTCTAGATTATAATAATTGCTGTCAATTTCCGAAGTAACAATGTATCAGCGCTTTAAAGTTGTCGGACATTTCGTGTTGCACCGAAACTGTTTCGCCGTATTATAATTTTCCGACGCTCCAATCGATGCTATTTCGGTGATCACACTACTGTCATACTTACCCTCGTTCTTATTTATCGTCAATTTGGCAGTACCAACTTTGCTTTGCCTTTCGCGTGGATAGGTGTGGGTTAGCGATGTAACTCGCAGGGCCAAACATTTTTCTCAGATCCCTATAGTTGATTGATATCTGAATTGGCGAAACTCGCATAATACGGATTGTATGACGTAAAATAAAACTAGTTTGGTGTGTATTACCAGCATTTGCTTGAAGGTCTTTACTGTGACTCTGTCGCGAATAAGATGCAAGGTGAGCTTAGCGTGGACATAACAAAACGATTTTCTGATTTTGTATTCTCCTGCCACATAGTTTAGATGCGACAACGTTTCGCATTCTAAAAGGAACATATGTGTATGCATCGACTAGCAGATAAGTTAAAGCGCGATAGAAGCACTAGCCCTCGTTTGGAGAAAGTTGTGTGTATAATAAACAACTAAATTTGATTCGCACTTCGTCGCTTTCATCGATAACTATTTGGCTGCGGTAACCTTCTGCACTGACATTCAAAACAAATTCGCTTATTCCGACAGCTGAAAACTTTACTTCTCCTACCTTCTGCGTAATTACAATTTACATATATTCCTATATTTATATCTTATACATCTATATATCATTAATATAAAAAGAGGCAGAGGGAGGCCGCCGCGTGGTCTTGATTTATAATTGTATAAAAATTAAACTCAGGCCACTTCATAATTAATATTTATAAAAATAGTCCTGATTAAATTAAGTCATGACTCATTATATATGATAGAATTATATAAATTTATAACTAGATATAGCACTTAATAAGGGCAACCTTGTATCGCACCTTTTTGCTGGTTAACATGTAATTATATTACTGAAGTCCTCAATGCGGACAAAATCACAAAAGAATGCCCAATCGATTTAAGAGCTTGAAGAAATCACTCCAGAGGTATCGAGATGAGCCCAGCAGCGACAGTCAAAGTAGCTGCGAAATAGCTGAGAATAAAGCGTGCTCCAATTCAAAATTTTCGCTTTAAGTTTTCGATAAACTTAACGAGAGGTACCTCTACCGATTTGATCGCTTAGGGGCCTGCCTGTGTATGACACTGACAATTTTGATCTGAGTCCGAAAGCGATAAGTCACCGCATAAGACGCAATTTTGCGAAATGATGATGGTAAAGGCATTTTCATTCGATTTGCATTGAAGATACTTTCGTGTCCATGGCATTCAAATCGTGTTGCTTGCTATCCCATCACTAGTGCTAATGCCCTAAAACAGTACCCAGCCCATGCATTGTTTTAGCGTGATCAATATGCCCGTCCCACTTTGAAATTTGGCGAGCACTAAAGCAATTGTCCTACATTAAAGATTCGTCTCGATTGACATAGCTCCTGTCTTGCGTCCTCCAATCACAACCATTTCGCCAACAAAGCCGCCAAGCAACCAAATTTTTGTAGCCCGCTCTTTTTATCTTGGCGACATCCATTCCGACAATCGATGAATTGATTGCCCGTGCACGTTTTAAGTGTCGTGTTTGGTCACCACTTCAAAGTCGAGTAAAGTGCAATGTCCGGCTTAATCTTTAATACCCTGTATTTACCAAAAACAAACATGAGCCGTTATTTTTCATAATTTAGTTTTTGTGGCCTACATCAACCTTATGTGGTCCCGTAAAAGGTCTACCCATCCCGAACAGTCGCACGTAACAATCTTTTACACACATGCATCCAATCTTCGCGATCTTTTATAGATACGTGTCATTCTGCAGTCAGAGCTTCAAGCCACACACGTCTTATTAACCTCAACAGCTCAAATATCATGGCTGAAGACAACACGGCCTTGTCGCCAAACAAACTAGCGCAAAAAATCTCGACCGCTCAACTCACGGACGCCAAGATCACGGGTTTTCCCGAGTTCACGCCGGCGCATCGCTCGCTCATGGCCAAGCACTTGTCGCGTGAAATGTACGGTCAACTGAAGGAGGTTAGAACCTCGACGGGTTACACTTTGGATCGTGCAATCCAAACAGGAGTGGATAACCCTCACCTCGGTGTGGGTGTAACCGCCGGCGACGAAGAGTGTTACGAGGTGTTCAAGCTTTTATTTGATCCCGTGATCGAAGGGTGGCATGGGTACAAACCCAATGACCAACATAAGTGCGACATGGACCCATCCCACGTGACTAACGGCAAGTTACCGGACGAGTTCGTCATCTCAACGCGCATTCGCGCTGGCCGTAACATTCGTGGCTTACCCCTGCCACCCGCCACGTCGCGTGCGCACCGGAAGGATGTCATGAATTTATTGCAATCGGCTCTAGACGATGTGAGTGGTGACCTGGCCGGTAAATTTTATAAATTGTCCGAAATGTCGCCCGAAGACGAGCAGCAGCTAATTGCGGATCATTTTCTGTTTCAAAAACCTGGTGGGGGTACCCTGCTCGAAGCTGCGGGAGCTGCGAGAGATTGGCCCGCAGCTCGTGGAATTTTTCATAACAATGACAAGACGTTTCTTGTCTGGTGCAATGAAGAGGACCATATGCGTGTCATTTCCATGCAAGATGGAGGAGATGTGGGCACTGTGTTTGAACGCTTCTGTCGCGCTATTAAGAGCGTGGAGGAGAGCATTAAAGCCAAGGGAAGAGAGTTCATGTACAACGAACATTTGGGATTTATTGGTACATGTCCTTCCAACTTGGGTACGGGACTTCGAGCTAGTGTCATGGTCAAATTGCCAAAGTTGACGGAGGATGTACCAAGGTTTGAAAAGATTTGCTCGCTGTTGCACTTGCAACCACGTGGAACGGCGGGTGAACACTCGGCCTCGGTTGGTGGCGTGTACGATGTCAGCAACAAGCAACGTATTGGGCACTCGGAAGCGGAGTTGGTACAGACGATGATCAATGGCGTTTCGCTGCTTATTGCCATGGAGCAGAAGCTTGTGGCTGGAGAAACCATTGACGCATTGATCCCACAAGAGCCTGTGGCTCCAGTTATCATTGATGCTGGTGCACCACTTGTTGCGTCGACGACGAGTACTGCAGTCTTGCCGTCGCAAGAAGACAATTACCCGTGTTTTACGGCCAAACACCGCAGTTTAATGGCAAAACACTTGACGAAAGAATTGTATGATAAGTTGAAGGACAAACACTCTAGCAAAGGCTACACTCTGGACATGGCGATTCAAACCGGTATTGATAACCCTCACCTAGGCGTAGGTGTCGTGGCGGGCGATGAAGAGTGTTATCAAGTCTTTCAGGATCTGTATGACCCTGTTATTGAAGGATGGCATGGTTACAAACCAGAAGACACGCATCATACCGACATGGATGTGTCAAAGCTCACGAACGCTGACAAGATTGATAATGCTTATGTGCAGTCGACCCGTGTGCGTGCTGGACGCAACATTCGTGGACTCAGTTTACCACCCGGAACGACGCGATCGGAGCGCCTAGAGGTAGAAAATCTCATTTCAACGGGCCTTTCGACATTGACGGACGAATTAAAGGGCACGTATTATCCGCTCAGCACGATGACGAAAGATGAGGAAGATCAACTTCAGAAAGATCACTTTCTTTTTCAAAAGCCTGGCGGTGGCACTTTGCTCACAGGTGCTGGTGCAGCGCGTGACTGGCCAAGTGGACGTGGCATCTTTCACAACGACCAAAAGACGTTTTTAGTCTGGTGTAACGAGGAAGACCATATGCGGGTTATCTCGATGCAGAGCGATGGAAACATTGTCGAAGTGTTTGCACGATGGGTCAAGGCCGTGGCGGCTGTGGAGGAGAGTATCAAGGCCAACGGATACAGTTTCATGCATAACGAACACCTGGGTTTTATTGGTACGTGCCCGTCCAACTTGGGTACGGGACTTCGTGCGAGTATGTTTGTCAAGCTGGAGAAGTTGGGTGCTGACCCACATGCTCTTGAAGCGGTCTGTGCTCCTCTTGGACTACAGCCAAGAGGCTCTGCTGGGGAGCACTCGGCAGCTGTCGGTGGCATGTGGGACATCTCGAACAAAGCTCGTATTGGCAAATCGGAGGTGGAGCTTGTACAGACCATGATCGATGGGATCGGGAAGCTTATTGAGCTAGAAAAAGAGTTGGAGAGTGGTAAAAGCTACTCGGACGTGCTGGCATCGGTAGGCGTCACACTAGCCGCACACTGAACCCGATCGCAGCCGTGAGAATGGAGTAGGTACTCATCGTAACCGTCGCTTGCGGTCACGCCGCAGTCTTGAAATGTTCTTTTTACTTCTACAACAAAAGTAAGAAAAAAGTTCGATGTTTCAGTTGAGATTTAAACTTTACTCTTGGGTAAATGTCACCCTGTGGCGCTGTTGCGAAGTTACACTGTTTTTCTTTCTAAACTGCTTCGGGACTCGGACCGCTCAGTGTTCACTTGGGCTGAGAAAATGCACTATAAAGCTGCCGTTTCCTCACTTCATGTCGTTGCCTGTATCGTTAAAGTTTGTGTTGCCCCAGGGAAACGCCTAGAGATCATGTCTTGAATGTACACTCTGTCCTAGCGTGGTCGCATGTAAAATGCAGCCGCACGCAAAAAGCTCTTTTTACATTAAGTCGAGCTTTTGCAATAAAAGTCGGCTTCCCGTTAAGGGGTCTTGGCAGGAATAATACGTTGATAGAAATATAGTCCCTGTCCAAATTGCGGAGAGCACAAGGAAAAGTATGGGTACAATACAAATGAATAACTTATCTTTTCAGTGAACAATTTTAACTGCAGTCCATTGATCGGGTATAACTTACGGTCGCTTAGCGTAAGATCGCATATCTTCTGCACGGATTCTCTACGCAACATGCTATAAGATTTGGTAGCATTTGTAGCCAATTCTACGCCCACGCGGGCAAACTGACTTCTTGAGCCCCCGGAAAGGTTTTGGAATGAGAATAAATTACCTTCTTGCATCCGTTGGACGAGCACCTCGCACTGCTCAAAAGGCTTGCTGGAAATTTTAAGCCTGAGGGGGCAATAGCATTAGTAGTTCGCCATGCTGCCATGTAGCTAATGCGCGTCACGGCAATCAAGCCCTACGACCAAAGTCTATGCTCTAAGGCACAAGCAGCACAGGTACAAAAATCTTCCATGTTAGCGTCTAATATAGTTTGGTTGGTAGTGCCTACTTTAGTTCAATTGGTAGCGCCGTACGGTCAAGCTGGAATATTAGCTCATTTTATTCTTAAACACTATGCGAAAGAGGCTTCTAAAGCGCCCTCACGATGCGTAAAGGATACAAACATACTGCTTGGGTGGACTGAATTGATTGTACACCGTCCGCAAGGCCCTTCTCTTCGTCTTCATTTGTGATCTTGATCTCGAGCCAAACTCTTAAGGGATGGCAATGCCTGGTGGTGGGGAAGTCGCAGGGCTCCTCGCCCACTACGACAATGAAGACCGCCACTAGACCCACTTGAGAAATGTATCCACTAGATTTCCTTGAAATCCAAATGGGTACACATATCAAAGGTTGCCAATCATGCACCAGGAGCCAGCCATATTTCAAAGCTTTTACGTCAGCTTTATATAACGGCACGTAACATCCTACCTGTCAAATTTGAATTACATTCCATCAAAGGGAGATGAGTAGTATTTATTACTCGTAGACTTTCGTACTTTGAACATAATAGGACCAAGATAAGCTGCAAAGGAAGCTACCAATCACTCGATTGATTTCATGCTGATGCAGCCTTCCCGAATTAAGTTGCTTTGGCATCCACAGGTGCGTCCGCACCAAAATTTTTAGGGCTGTACCATGCGTCTGTCCGATTAGAGAGAAGCACTATAAGGTAACCCAACAAAGAAACAGCCTAGCTAACAAGGCTTGAAAGCGCCTTCGACTCCACTGCGGAGAGGTGTATGCGCCTATTGCTCACCTTCGTGCGGTGAACCGCAGACAAGTGTAATTTGGTCGAATGAAATTGACGAGACGCGCCGCACGCACTCCGGTGAATACTTACCTGGCTTTTTTTCTGCAAGGGCTGTGAAGATATTTAAAGCTTAATAACAGCGCTGTGAGATACACGTAGCTGGACTCTGTACTCTAAAAGATTCTCGAGCTCTTCGGCCACTAAAAGACCAATTCTATGTTCTCGCGAGATAGAGACCTGCCCTGGTATGCCATTATCGATGCATCTGCCAAAGTTGTAGACAAGGAGAAAAGTAACGAGGTGAGCGTTCGATTATATCCTTCGCCTAAATTGCAGAGTGGAAGCTACTGAATGTAGAGTATAGTAGGCAAAACGAAACAGCACTCGCGCTGTATAAAATAAAACAGTCTAATTTTTTAATACACGTCGATCCTGGGTTTTGAGTGCGGTCGCTCACCGGGACATGATAAACCTTCCGGTGCGACCCCTCTTGGCAAGTAGTAGGACTTGAAAAAAACGCCGAACAGCTTCCGATCGTCCTTCTCTGTTGCGCTTTCACGTACAGTCAGTTCACTACTAGCTTTCGCCAACCATCACTTTCCATCGAGTCGGCTGAAAATGCGTTAAGCACTTTACACCCTTGTGTCTGTTATGCTTCTTTCTTGCTTTCGAAAAAACAAGAAAAATTATTAACTCTTTAGTCGACAAATCACGATTATTGCAGTGAACTAGCATATGTATATTCATAGAGAAAGCATAATTTCAGGTTCTGGACATTCTTTTTATACTTTGAAATCATTAGAACTCATATAATGCTATCTAGAGTGTGGAATTTTCTTCGCGCCAAGAATCAGTACAACGCTTCTATTTATATTATTATTAAATTTTATTCAGGTCTACGCCAAATGGGGTAGACTTTTTACAATTACTATCTAGTATGGTAAATTTAATTGCGCAGTGGTCATCAAACCATGTACTGCATTACTGCCAACTCCTAAGAAATAATTATTGCCTTGTTATCTTACAATGCTCGAAGCATCACGAGACTTCGATTTACACAGAGTGGTAGCGCTAATAAGTGTGGCGGACACATGGTTACCATCTAAGCTTTACTCCGATCTTTTTACACATTAATTTCCGTCTATCAGATATCACTTTTTGACTGAATCGCTTTTTTTAGCCTCGCACAGTAAACTCAACGAGTCTTAAAGTATATTAAAGGTGCAGACGTAGGTCAATCAACTTCTTCTTCGCCAACGACTTCTTCATTGTTGGGGTCGAAATCGACGACATTCTTACGAAATAAGCCAAGCTGATAGTGTTTAATTACTACGTTATTGATACGCTTCCCCATCGGGTGTTGCTCGTACAGCACGCGCGTCAATCAACCTGTGTTCATATATATACGATGAACGACGATCGATTACGACCGCTAATCTCGGCATAACAAATAGAGGGCGAGCGCTCTTCTCGATGAAGTCCGAGACCTCACCGTAAGCTTGCGGCTCTCACAACCAGATTGAGTAGTCCAAAGGGATGGTTCATTGTACGCCGTACATATCTGAGCAACATACTTTCAGGCTGTGCATCGCATACCGCATTTTGGCGAAGGCTTTGAGTTATCACTACTAGACACGCACTCTGTACCTTCTCTTTGATAGAACTTATGCTTGATACGACTATGTTCAATGACCTCAATATGTCGTAAAAGCCCGAGGTCCAGTCACAGTGAGTTGAACTTTGACATAATCAAAATCCGGGAGCGAGCTATAAGTTCGTGCCCGACGAAGCGCTACCCTCGAACAAGAAGCTAGTTTGGTACTCACTACATTGGATCTCCTGTCTCGAGAAATTCTCAGCGTTTGGCACTTTCAGCTGAAAGAGCCAGACTGTTTGTATCGCACCGACACCACTTCACAGGCTACTGTGCTTGGTTGGTAGCTCAAAAGCGCAGCAACTCAATGCCGGAACAAAGAGCTAAGAATTGATTGTGAAGCGTCTGAGTGTGAATAAATGCACTCTAGTGTACAATTCTAATTTGTTGCACAATCTGTTTGCTCTTTCCAACGCCTTCAGCGATGAGAAGAGTGGCATCTTCATACCAACTCTCCTTTGCTGTAGTCTCGCCGTTGACTGTTATCAGACCTTTGTCCTGCAGCCTATGCTCCACAAAATCACGCACTTGTAAGCTCTGCTTCTGCATAGGCTAATAGAAAGTTTAAGATAAGGTCTGACCATGACCCCACCTCTCTCAACCTGGCGGCGAAAGCGTAGTCTTGTCAAAAGTGCTGATCATCATGACCATAGTGGTCTGCGACAGCAGAAGAAATTGGCCAAATCGGGGACTTATGCTCCCACGAGCTCTCGAAGCAAATACTTTCACCACTTCACGAAAGGTAGGGCTTGCCCCAGCGATATCGTTGTGCAAGAATGTACCTCTCGTGCTAGTGACGCTCGCTCTTTGTAATAAGTAGAGAAGGACAGTTTAAGACACTGAATGCTCTTCACTTTAGGTCTTGTCTGGCCGTACATCGACTCTCATGTGTATTTCCGCATCGCTTCGCGCGCAAGTAGCTAGGCTTACACCCCTCAGGACTAAGTTCGTGGCACTTCGCGCGTAATAGTGCGTGCGTGCGTGCGTATGACGCGGTGCGAATGCTTCCTCATTCATCAAAAGTCAGGCATCAGTATCGCTCAAATTCAAAGAGGAAGCATGAGGATCCTCTTCGGCTAATTTTATAAAGCACGGGTATACTTTAGTCGAAAGCAAACGCTGGTTTCGCATAAGACTTTAAGCCACGCGGTGGTGGCGCTAGCGGCAAAATAAGATGTTTCATTCCATTCACATAAAACGGCGCCTATTCGGTTGATGCATTAGTGGCTTTGTTTGATAAAACCTCGATTAGTCAAAACATGCTGATATAATGCCTTGGTTTGTCCGCGCACATACTGCTATGAATGGCTTTAACGACGCAATTCACTCGCAGTGTCCGGTCATTGCTTTACGGATGGCTCGCTGTTGAGATGGCCAGCCTGGTGCCAAGAAACTAGAAGCACTTCTCCAAATGGACCCCGTAAAGCGGATGTGTCGGTCCAAGATAGTTGACTCGAAGATTCTATAATGTCTGAAGTCACAATTGAAGATCAGCGCTTATGTTTTGACACCGTCAACGGTGTTCGGCATACAGTCCTTCGTTAGGTCAATGGTATGGGTGCATTTAGTAAGCGTTCTCCCTATGGTGCACTTTGCATACGCGCACATACGTGCAGAGCCATTTATAAGACTTTGGCTACCAAAGTAAGTGCTTTTCGAGTCCAACTTCTCCCTGTCGAAAACAATATTACGTGGTGTTTAGAGGATGACACATATTATTGCTCATCGCAGGATGCCATTTAAAGGGGTGGTTCGCCATAACCAGTGCTGTTATACTTCGGACCGGCTTTCATTGATATGCGATGTAGCCTAGCGCTTCTTCGCGTCAATTAAAAAAATCTAAGTCATTAAGTTAAAGTTTACAACAGAGATACGCACACGTCATTGCTTACGTACGTGTAACAAATGAAATTCGATACCGACAAGGTCAAGAGCTAGCTCATAGTCTGGAGTACACGGTACCTTATCAGCCTAAGCATTCGAATATCCAAGCTTATGTTTTGTCTCAAGTCTTAACTTGCAAAAAAAAACACGTTTACAAATACAGAGAAATGTACTTGTAAGTGGCTAGGAAATTGGCCGATTTTCTCGAGAAGGACAAAAGATGCATCTGGTAAACATAACCCTTAAAAAGCGTACGACAAAGTGAAAAAAATGTTACAGGCACCGAATTAAGTCATATTGTTAACAATCGTTTAGTGTCTTCTGCAACGCGTCGAATTTTGCTATCGGTAGAGCAAGACGCCAAAGGGTGAGATCGAATTGTCACGCTCGAATATCGGTAGCTTATAGCTTTCGAAAACCACTTTATGTCGATGAAAAAAAAATAGTCGTTCTCTCGTCAAATCCAAGGTGCAACTCTGGGTTCCAGGCGTGCTATACATCACTATGCTCTATGAAAGAGTCGACTCACCTCTCGCAAAAAGTGCTCACGAAGCACTCGGATCCTTGTGTTTTTATAAAGTCGACCTAATAGTCTTGACCATGGAAGAATCTTTCGAAGGCAATGCTTCCCACTCCGTCACCTTAAGATGCACTTATCTATACCGGCGCAAAGCTTGATGTGCGCGCGCACTCGGGTACTACTCGTTGGTGAATAAAGCCGTCTTTTGCACCCACCTTTCCGTGCTCTGCACGACTGCATACCAAAATGCCATCAAAGTATATTTGGGCATACGCTCTGTGGAGGCTAGTCAGCTGCGTCACCAGACTATTATGTGTCGCAGGCTCTTCGGGAGCTCATCGGGAATAATTAACCACTCCCTATGCATACAGCTCAAAGCACTGGAGGCGGTCAATCGCTTGTCACTTCTCTCATCACTCTCTCTCGCATGACCTTTGATGTACTCGCTGACCAAATCGAGTGTAAGGCACAAAAAATAACACTTAATAGTGCTTGCAGCACACATTCAGTATTTTATGGCTGCATTATGCGCTTTGTAAGCATGTATAATGCACTTCTTGGTATTTGCCTTTTAAGCACAAAAGCTCAGTGTGGAGTGGAAGAACCTGCCTCGTGCCTCGCACGTAAGAATGCGTAAATGATGTCACACTGTTTTTATTATAAAAACATCTGCCATGTGATGTAGTATATGGTTTCTGAAGCGTCAATATGCCGACATAAGCCTTTTTGAAGTTGTTATGTGAAAGGCTAGATCAAATGTCACTACAAATTCGATGGCTCCGTTAAGATCAACGATCTACTCTGTGCAATGAGCGCCTTTTTGGCGCTACCTAAGACAACTTACTTGCTGGTCGATATCCTTTTCATTTCAAATGTCAGTGTGTTGTCGATTCGACAAGCTCTATAAGGGATTTTCCAACCATCTCCAGCAGAGTGTTTACCAACGAAGTCGACTCTGGACTTATCTTGCTTCAATCGAACCTCTATTCCTCTTTATACAAACCTATAGCCAACCGTTATCGTCATTTAAAATCATGTCTATGCTTGTTCGAAACGAGACGCTCTGCCCCCCTTGATCAGAGCTATGTATTGCTGTCTTCTACTTGAGAACATGATTGGTATCGACTCGTTGTGCCGTATTCGTGTCAACAGGAGCGTATACTGACGCACTAAAATCTACCTTAATGTCCAGGAAAGGGTTATACTCGTCAAAGGCTCCTCCTATGCCACTCCACGTCAACAGAAAGGGCAGTGCCAAATATATCCTGAGCTATAGTCCGACTATGTCAAGCCGGTCATACAACAAACGCTTTGCATGACGAGTGTTGCTTGGTGTACTATGTGCCGATCCACGTGCGTTGTCGGGGGGTTGGCTATTTCTATCGTGGTGCGGTTGGTGCGGAGGAACCTTCAATAGTATGTGGTGAGTAGTGAAAAAAGCCCCGACTAGAGCCCATTCGCTTTCCATTTAAAATTTGCATTCTTGTCAAGAATTTCCTCCTTTTCGAGAAAGTAGCGCACGTTTACGTGTAATAGAGCTTGCCGATGAGCTCTGGATCTGAAAGTATTTCGCTTTCTTTGCTAACCAATGAATACGCAGCGTTTATCGCCACTTTACCGGCTCCGTAAAGAGGTCGGATGTACACGGAGCAGTCCGTAATTGTTCACAGTCTGTCTGCACTTCTCATGATAAATTGCTGGCCATTTCAGCAACCTTCGATAAACCTCCACAATTGTTTCTTATCTCGATGGGTGTCACTGATGTCCAATGAAATCCTTTATTTTTGAGCCTTGAGATGGGCAGAGCCACATATACCTCGTTCAAAACAATGCGGACATCATGGCTATCTTGACCTCTCGGATCCATAGATGCAGACATCTCCTTTATACCCTATAAGGGTCTTAACGCTCGCCCTGAGAATCTCCGGTTTGAGTGGGGCATCCGTCATAGGCGCTGGCGCCATCAATGCATAAGACTCCATAATCGTTCGTCGAAGAAACTCCAACAGAGAGTTTTCCTACCAGATGTGCCCCACTTGCGTCAGGTTTTTGCATACGCAAATTTACACCCAAGCAGGATAGCCAGCTTATAAAGTCGGTCTTTTATATTGCCCTATCCCGACGACTTATAAGTAATCGTCTACAAGTACTACCAGGCGCAGCGGGGCTGCCGTAACTATCCAATTAGAAACGGTATCTTTCAACTTAGGATAAGTGTGAGTTGCAGATTGCTTTCGGCACCATGACTTAACATAACTTTTACACTTCTAAATGCTTTTTCAAGAAAAAAAACTACTAGGGTAGTGATGCTACAAGTGACTTTCTGGGTATATGTTACTATCACGCAAGCAGTAGAAAATGTACAGAAGGATTTGCTTAATTAAAGTAAAGTCTACAAGAACGCATTGATGTACTCTTTTGACGATCAAAGGCTCCTCGCAACTTAGTCACAAGGATTTAACAAAAAGCAGTACATGGTCTAATGAGGATAGGATATTTTTTGGTTGTCATGTTTGTTTACAATCACCGCTTGCTTTCCATGTCAGCGTGTGTTTGATTAGTATATCACTAACCATCTCACAGCATTTAAACACAACGGGTGTGGTAGTGACTCGATATACAGATGTCACTAAAATACAAATTCTAGAGATGTAAGATCTTGATCTCACGAATGTTATTTATCACAACTACAGCATTTGTGGAAAGACTTTGAGACCACGCGTTTTGCGGGTTTGACGTCGGTGCTGTTATATATGCTGCTATGAACTTCGAGAAATGATCTGCTCGTGAGCCATAGGCACGGTAAGGACTTGGATGTCTTGTACTTGCTTTCCGTTCAAAATGAATCTAAGTCAGCCCGCGAGCTTTGCTGCTGCGAGTTTAGTCCATTGTAAGACCACTGGCTGCACGACGTCATTAGAAGTCGTCTTCGCCGAAATACTTTCTTCTAGAGCCTCGTCTTTATTATTGATGATAGCATTGCATACTCCGGCATCGGTCCTCATCGATCTGGTGCCTTAAATGATATTGCCTCGAGACATACCAGGGCACCGTCAACGAACGTCATCTTCTGTTTTTTTCCATCGCTATAATATTTTTAAAACGATCTCTCGTATCGCTGAGCGCAATCAATGTGAGCTTTGACTTGAGGTGATTTATCAAAAAAGAGAATTGCCAACGTTCGCGAGAGCCACTTTTTGGGAAGGGAAGAATTTATATGAGTGCTGGTATTTAACGCGTGTTGGAAGGCCTCTGTGTGACACAATAATGCTTTGATAATACATATCCTAATGGGTCCTAAATTAATAATATCCGAAGTGGAATTTGCTAGATTGCGACAAATTTTGGCACATTTTAAGCTAAGATTAAGAGATCCAGCAATTAGTTTTAGCAATCGTTGCTGGTACGTTAAAATTTAACTGACATTTCTCTCCTACCTGAAGTATAGCTTCCTGCAGCTGCCATTTACATTCTCAGGCCACCTTTTCCTGACACAACTTGGTCTCGTCCATCAAGCCAACTACCACATTATCAACGCGGCCACGCGACAGGGTTTACCCGCGCCACAAGACGTAAAGAATCATCGTGCTTCGTTTTGATTAAATAAGAAAACAAGCTCTTAATTCTAAGAACCCTGCCGTCCTTAACATGCATTTCAATAAAATACATTACAAACTGGCTCCTAATACACGACCTTGAGCAGATGGAGTCATGGGTATTTCACCGCTGTCCCCTCGCAATTGTTGCCCATACGATACGTGTGAAATCTCGCGCGTCAACCGATCCTGTATATCGTCAGTGTCTCCGCTTTTACCGTCGTCAATATCTAAGTCTTTCTTACTCCAATCCGCAATATCCGCTTTCTTTAACGTAGGTGCCACAACGCGTGAGTTGTGGCCGAGATGGATAATCTCCCGCAGCTTGCGATGGAATCGATCTCGATACGGTTTGGGCGGCATCGCCGATATCCCATCGGCATCGTTTCTCAAAACAACAGTCTTGATAAAACGCTCCATGTGTTTACTCCAATTCCACGTCTGAAGCATATCAATGATCCCAATGTAGTAAAACCCAGGGCCAATCACGACTTCTGCAGCGCGCAAACACTGCGTCGATTGCTTCACACGTTCAGTCGCGTCACAATTGTCATGCTGTGCCTCATCACGCCGAATTGCGTCGCTTTTTTTCGAGCCACTGTCAGGGGGTAGAAAGACACTGCCATCCCTCGTGAGGATATTGTTGCGATTCACCACGTAGCTCACTTCAATCACACCCAGCAGCAACGAGTAGTCCATCACGCCAAGCGCACACAAAAAGTCACTGTCCTCCATCAGTTGGACGAGAAGCGTCCTTCCAGCCTCCTTGCCAAACCGTAACTTCATGGTGAGGTCCATATCCTTGAGGACGACATTAGGCTCATGTGGAGCACCCGCGCGATTTGGACACACGTTTGGCCGAAATCGATCGCCTTTGATCGAATTCGAACGATTGGTATAGCCACCACAGCGGAAGCTGAGATTACAGTGACGACAGGTAGCTTCTGCTCCTCGTCGCGGCTTTTGAGCATTGCGATCGACCCACGAGCCTTTGATATCGTAGCGCTGATGGATCGCAATGCCTTGCTGGACGTCAAAGACGTTTTCCATGACGATAAAGTATGTGGGGCGTCCGTACAATTCGAGGCAATAGCTCCCGAGAAATCGCGTTAAGAAGCTCGCCCCACGCTGCGCTTTAATGTACGTCGTATACTTGGTTAAAATATCATGGAGAAAACCACTTTCGGATCGTGTCAAGGATTTGACAACGTAACTCCGATTCGAGGAATAGTAGACAAAGGAGCCACTCGCACCTTCGCTGATTTTAGGCATGGTACACGACTTTAACGAGTCAAGATAGGCGTCATCGTCAATGCCATAAAAGCGGCGAATGCGTTGGAAATCGAGCGGTCGAAACGCTGTAAAGCGGCACTGTGTCCACGCCACATCTTCGGGTGAGGGCTGTAGGATGAACGAATACTGGGCGGGTTCAGTTTCAAGAGCAGTCGGTTCACTGGTATGTGTCGAGTTTACAACACTATGAACTCGCACGGCCTTTGCAATGCCATGGGTTGTGTAAAAGACCAGCTCGTCCAACAATGCCAAATTCATTTGTGGACGAACAGCGTCCTCATCTTCGTCACCTTCGTCGTCCACGCTCAGACGATTGTCGGTCGTGGAAGTACCATCGACGACGGCCCCGGCTTTCGCTTTCGTTCTTTTATGTTGTGGTCGATTGTAGAGGCACCAGAGGATAAAGGGCACACTTCCTCGATAGGATAATAAGAAAGCAAAGAGTCGAGCCAATTGACGAGCTTGTGCTACGGACGGAGTGAGCCAAAACGCTCCGTACACTCCCCACAGTAACGCCGAGTAGACTATCAGCGTCACGGTTGTTAAAAAGCCTTCTCGAAGCAAAACTCGGCGATTGCGTAAAGTGGCAGCCACACCTCGTCGCAATCGATTGTACGAGATCAACGTCACGTACAGATTCGCGACGATTAAAATGGTCGTGGGCGTGACAATAAAGACCCAAATGCCCGTGGTCGATCCACTCGGCTGCTTGTAGCTAATGTGATCACTTCGTGCTTGCGTATCAGCTCCGATCCAGCAGAATTGACCGACAGCAACAGGAGATCCAAAGCTATTCGATACGCACATAATGACTGCGCTAGCTAAGGCTGTCACGTGGGCAATGACTTGGTATTTGTGACGATTGAGGCGAGGCGACGTGAACGGGTTCGTCATCTATCCAATGCAACATGAGACTTTACAAGATCAGCATTTAAGAGGTCGACATCGTACCAAATAGTATAAATCAAGAGCAGTGCAGGTTGTCCATGCGCTGGAGCACATGATGAGATACTCACGTGCCGTCGAGAGCTGGCACAAACACGAGCATTAACGCATTGTTACACCATAATTCAGCGTACCCTTCACGTACCCATCGACAAGAGAGATCGCTTCCGACACCAACACCGAATCGGTTCCAAACCGGTTCCAATAGAAATGACCACGCGAGGCAAAATTCACACAATGCCAAGTTGAGGAGTAAAATGTGCATGTGTCGGCGGTACCACTTTGTGCGCAGAAAGGAGCCAATAATGACGGCACACATCGTGACCGAGCCAACGGACCCCAGAAAAAGACCACTTTGGATACCCGTTGCATCGAGAATTTCATCAAAAAAGCATAAAGCGCTTGCACCCAGCGACAACGATAGCACAAAAACTCCAAAAATCATCCAAAATTGGCTCTTTTGAGCATCTGCTGATGGTGCGCGCAACAACTCGGCCACTACTCGGACACCAGACTCTGTGGGCGGTGTGACGCTGGATCGGGGACTTGAAGCTACGGAAGACGCTATTGGCAGCGCTTCCTCCTCCGTGTTGACTTTACCGGCTGTACCAATCTCCTTGCATTCAAAAGGTTGCGCTTGATCGGACACTTGCCACTGGATGAGCGATGGCAATCGCAGCTCACTCTCATCCTCGTTTGCAACAGCTGGTATCATTCACACGTCCGGCGAGAGGAATCTGGCAAACCAGCTGGCAATAGCAACGTGACGGTATTCGATCCGTTACGTCGCTCTGCGACTTGTGAATGGTAATATGTGACGTGTGAACAGTGTGAGCTGGGTATGCTTATTCTGACTATAAGTGTGAGCCACCTAAAAGCCCCGTCACTTTATTTCTTTTAAAAAAAGCTAGTAATGGTTTTAAAATCCACTGCTATTCGTCTGCAAAAGGCGTCACTTGCCATGTTTAATAGTAAATTTTCGTCGCTCGAAGTGTCAAAAATCGTAAGCGAAGCTTAAAAATTCAAGAGCGAGCTCAACATGACAAAGTGTCTTGTTTCTTGACATTGCGAATGCGTCGGAAGAATGTAATAAGCGTATACGCGTGAATATTTCTCTGACCAATTCGCAGGGTGCATCACATGCCGACCTTCCAATCTGGTATAAGACTTATCCTTCCTCCGCATCCTTCCCGGTGTAGCAAATGGCTATACTGACGAATTATTTGTCATTTCTAGGATCCAAGGTGATGACTTTTCGCAATGGACGTGATGGCGAGTCAATCTATGGATGTTGCATCGACGATGACCTGGGTGTTATCAATTCCAATCCTGGCACGCGGAGCTTGGCGGACGCCGGTGCCAATTTTGATGGCAGTCGGATCTTTACTTGCACACTGCATTCGATGGCAAACACACCGTTTTGGACGTGCATTGAATAGAATGGACGTTGTAGACATCCCTTCGACGCTTAAAATTGAAATGTGGTGTTGGACACGTGCGATTTTTACCAACATAGTAGTGCGGAGGTAACGAACCAAATCGCGTAAGATTAATAACAACTCCATGGAGCAAAAGATAGAGTTGAATTAACCACATAAAAGCAGCTCATGGATCGAGCATGAAGAGATAGGCATATAGAAGGAAGTAGAGAAGCCCAGTCTTAAAAGAAATGAGGCTTTATAATACTTCTAGCTTAACTGTAACGCCCGTGATCTTCTCCAGGCTCGAGTGCGCAAGGGACCTTTAGTGCGCATCACACATTGTCCGACGGCTCATCAATTGTTTCGACGCGATCTTGAGGAAGGGGCCATTGTCGCGTCAGGCAATCTTTTGAGCCAGACGCGAGATCGATCTCGAGGCAAACACGTTTAGTAGCTGGCTTAAATATAAGCGGGAAAGACGTCCGCACACTAGCGACCATATCGTCCACTTGGTTCTTGAATGTACGATTTTTTTTCATTTTTACGCCACAATGGCTTTTTCTGCGCAGCTTTTGGTTTGCCGCTGATTGCAACGAGTGCCGACCGCGCGCGGTCAAGCACATTTTGCCTGCATTTAGTCGAAAAATGATTTAGGAAGACGTGAGCGATAAAATGTTGTCAGGTGGACTGGCGACTTCCAGTGTGCAGGCTCAGCCCTATCAGATCGCCATGTTGTGTTGAAAGTTTCGCTCAACCTCTTTCTCAAGACAGTAGCCTCTGCTCAGTTGCAATATGACCGGTCGCACACCCTTCTTCTGATCTTTCAATCATGCGGGAACCCATGTTGGATCATTCTTTTGTAGCATTTGATACCCTGTCTAACTGTCAACTTGATATCTAGAGCCTCATCAATACCATCTCGTATGTTAATAGCTTTTATCAAATTGTAGAAGCTTCTATTTGGCCGTCGTTTTTCCATGCGGTGGTGCTCTTTGCTGATTACGTGTTTTATTTTACGGCCTCGCTGCCTGCTTAGCGGCTTATCAACACAGCATAACCTGTGCAAAAAGAGCTAACGCTCTGTGCAGTGTACGTTGTACAGGCCTTGTTCGACATTGCCACGTGCTTGGCGCAATCAAAAGGGATTAAACCCTTCACTACTTGGTTAGCCAGTGATGACCGGCTGATAAGTACATTGTACCCAAATCGCACGTAAATGCATCAATAATTTCGATGATTAAGACATTGTTGCTTCTATCGAAGCCCCCAAGGTAACTCTGAAGCAATAGATCCCACCGCGGAGCGCAGGAAGCTCATTGTCAGCAATATTTAAGATGACCTCGCGGAATAATAGGACATAAATGGTGGCTTGCCACGCTGCGCAGAAGACGCTTATTGTGTATTTCAACACGCAAAGTGATTGCCGGGCACTGACAAATAAGAAACTTACAGTTATAAACCCTGAGTCAACGCTCGCAGAGCTGGCGATAAGAAAGCCTTGAGGATATCAAAGAAGAGAGCAACTGGTGTCAAAGCACTGGCAGATACTACACAAAATCCTCGCAAGCGCAAAAAAAAGCTTTCTCGGGCAAAGAGGGTTCAGATCAGTTGAAAGATTACTGAATTGTGAATTTCCGCATACAGAAGACGGAGACGTGGACCTGTGAGGCCATGCTTTCACCTTCATGATGAAGCACGAAGAGAAAGTTGTTATCTTTAAGTCAACCCTCATTTGTTTTGCTTGTGCATGAAAGCGCGACCGATATCGGAAGCAAGTCATAGGTCACATCGATTGCGTTTAGCGTGGAGAAGGCATACGAGAGCTCGTTTTTGACGTTTTTAAGCGATAAAAATAGAAAGGAAAATGACCTTCGTTGACGGCGCCCTGATAAGTCGCGAGGCAATAGTCTTTAAGACACCAGATTGATGAGGACCGATGCCGAAGTAAGTGAATGCTTCCGTCTCTAGAGTATCAGATGTGCGATAATTAGCATCCGTCCGTTTGCTTTGGTGTGCTAGCATTTGACATCATTGTCTTTAAATCTAATCTACTTAGAACGCAAGAGACGCGGCGAGTATTTACAGGATAGCCCACGACGTACCTCAATTTTTCTTAAAGGTTACAGGCAAAGGTGGACGCGGTATCCACGCTTTTCAAGTATAAAATGTATTCAGCGCCTTTTAAGCCTCAGTGACTTTTAATAGGCGAGACATTTTGCGCTCACCGCTCAAGTATAGTTGTACCAGTAATTACGAACACTGCCTTCGCTTTTAATGCCCCTTTCGTGTAGAGATAACATCTTGTCCAAATAAAATCTGGACGGATTGATCGTCATAATGTTCCCTTATATAGTATAAATATGGGGTATATGAAGGACCAACGGAGAATGACGTTTAATGCTATCGAGATGGAGTCATATTACAATGGTGATATCGGACGAGCAACTTTTCGGTATTTATATCAAATAACTCTTACGCATAACTAGATCGTTTTAAAAAAGGCATCTTACGCTCCTATCGTATTTGTGATAGCGTGTTTTGTCAGTTAATAAGAATTAGAGGTTTCATGAAGTACTTAGCGACATAATTTAGTCGATAGCGCAACTTATTCCGATCGTATCAGAATATGAGTAATAAGCAGTCGCACACCGGAATCGCTGATCATCTTGCACGCCTCCATACTGCAAGGGGCTGTGTGACTCCAGCAAAGTCTTCAACATGATAGCTCAATACTAATGCTTCTTACTCGTAAAGTAAGAGTGAGGACGACAAAATGACCCTTCCGCTTTTGAGTGACTAGGAAAGAAGAGGACTAAAAGAGTGGACGGCCCACGCAACACTACCGCTCAAATGTCTAGCATTGCATTCAATGTCGCATTTTTATGTAAAAATGTAGTTTAAAACGTGATAAAATCATCGAGCTTATTACATTAAGAAAAATGATGTGTATTGCCAAAAAACATGTATGACGTCATTATTGTGCTTGTAGTATATATGAGCATACTCACTTGGTCCTACCAGTGCTCGCCAGAACTTCGATTGAGTTTCTCGAGCTGTTAAATAGATTAATTAAAATAAATGCGAGGATTGCAATAGGAACATTTTTCAATGGACATGGCTATTGCTCCTTTTATTGGCTCGGTATCTGTTTGTGCAGTAAGTACGACAGCAAAATTTTCAGCAGCATGTTGTCAGCTGCTAACTGCATTAAATCGGCGCCATATATTGATACGAGACAGAGAAACAGCTTACCAAAGTCATTTATCTAAAGTTCACCTTAAATGCTAGCACCAAATCTTTATTGCCGCGTCATTGTTTACAATGACGATGTCACAGAAATGGAATATTTAAGCGTCTGGGAAGCTGTCCTGCGACATGACATGCGAAAATTTGCTAACAGATTCTAAATACTGGTTTGACCCAAGATGAGACTTGTGACATTTTGATCTTATTCTCCCTCCCTCGATACATGAATCAATGGAGACTCTCGTAAGAGTTTTTACGTCAATAATTTCATTTAGATATACAGTCTCAGTGAACGCTTGTGGATATTTCAATGATCGTATACAAGTAGGCAGTCATATACCCCCTTCTGTGACTAAGTATGTGGAGTCTAGTGACCTATCGTGGTAATGACCGGGAGTACGCGATAGAATGCTAAATTCTAAATCGCTGTGAGGCCCTGTGCAAACAACTCCTTTAACAGCGCAGGATGTATCCGTTTTGGTCTTTCAGGACTGTGCTCTCGCTAGCAGTCCAAAGAAATTGATTTGATGAGAACTTATAAGCACAAATGCTCACTTTAATTGCTGCTCTTGTTAAGAATTACCTTCAAACTCTCAAGATTCACTGGTCAAAGTCTTCACGTAGTATATAGTAAGTACGCTTGTCCACCTCTGCTGGAATATTGTTCATACCGCACTCTGCGACACGTTTGGCGATCGAAATCTAAATTAATAGCGAGACTTGAAAAACTCATCGCATTTTGAGGACCCTCCTTTGCGAAATGGTCTGAAGGTCGTGGACGCTACTGATCACAAAATTGCCGTTTTTGGCATGCTTTGCTTCCCGCCTTCAGGGGTAGACGTGTCGGGGCCACAAGTAGGCCCGTAACAATGTGTCCGGTGATCGCTGCGGAAGTGGTGCCAGCAGGAGTTTAATGCTGTGAATAAAAAATCAAAAGGTGGTAGTCGGATGAGAGGTCGACAATTTGTGCGAAGCTGAGCATACCAATATCGAAAGTATCATTTTACTCGCACGTTCACTCTGCTTGTGATAGCTGTCGCAAAGAACAAAGAGAGAAACAGGTTTTGTACTTTTCTACTCAGCGCCTTTAAGTTATACTCTTGCAGATGTTCGAGGAGGCTTGAGTGACTATCACAAGTACAGGGTGCAGTGTTCGCACCAGTTCTTCGATCTTTGAGTACCAAACAAACACAAATATTCGCATCGGAAACATACCTGCTAAGCTAATGGCGGGGCTCTCGAGCTGCGCGTGCCTTGAGTTGGGCGTTCGTCAGGACTCACGAGAACAAACTAGACTTTGTCAAGAAGAATCTACTCCCTGATGCTGAGGTTGATAAGTTAGGATTTCTAGCTATTCTATAACGAGAATAGTAGATACGCGCGGCGCGAGTGTGCTCTTTAAGCGGTTAAATCGTTATACAATCACATAGCGCACCTATGGCGGAATGCCGCGCGGTATTCGACTTGACTTGTATCTTAACCGTGTTGTTGTTTTTAAGCCTTAGCGTTGTACCACGTGCACGACAAGATAGTCAATTGTCATAAAGCTGTATTTTGGAATGAGCTTTGATGCTCATTCAGCTTTTAAGAAGTGGTACAAATCTCAACGGAGATGTCTGATTAACAGAAAGTTCCGATGGAAGAGTATGACTCAATCATTCCAAATTCTTGATTGGGGGAGAACTTAACAGGGCTACACAAACCCAGAACAAACTGGTGGCACTTCGATATTATGTGGCATAAGTCACGCAATGTTGCGAACATTTACTGGAAATTAATAGAATGCAATATGCATTAGTATTAACATAATATGTTGTAATTGTAATATCAACCCCGCACGATATCATTTAGCTCAGATTAAAGTGCAAGCTACATTAATGTAAGAAGTATTTACTGTAAAGCCAAATTTGCGAGACTCGACGTAAAACAAAGGCCAGTTGTAAGCTAAGGCTATGGTAACTTCGATTCTCAAGAACATTGCTCGGCGATGGTATAGCAACGGCGTAAAATCTTTTTTACATGGTCACAACTGTGATCCAAACTATAAAAAAGTGGTTGCAGATTAGAATTCCAAAACATATAACTGACCGTGCCTTCTGCACTTGAGAAATATGGCAAAAGCGTCGACTTAAAGGGGCAAATAACTAGGATACTGATGGAAATAGTACCACATGGTACGCATGTTGACAAATATAAGCTCTTTTGAATTTCGAATAATGATTCGGACAAGAACGATTTTCAAAGACTGAAGTTCTGCAGCCACATTTACAAAACGGCGGTAACCACTCGAGCAGACAATAACTGACAAAACTTTGACTCCTACATTGGAATTTAGTACCGAAACCCTTTTTAGAGTGCACTTATCACGCTTCCGCTGCAAAGTCCTCAGAGAACGCTCCTGAAAGTTTTATCAAGTTCGACGGCTAAGTCTTCTTAACGACTTTCAGGGATTCACCCACACTTTCTAAGTATCTACTATTAAGAACCCGTACAAGACTGCCAATGTCAAACCTTCCAGGATCCCCCCCCTCGACAAGTCACTGTCGCCGACTGCTAGAAAACACTTAAAAGCTTCTTTAAATAACTTCTTCTATAGTTAAAAGGCAATTGCGAAGAGGACACCGAGCAGTTGTCTCCCAAGCTGATGATAATTTTCGTTTCGATGCCGACAAAATTACAGACATGGAAGCCGATGTCAAAAGAGGATCTGAGCTCACATTATACACGGAGAAGACAACCTTTTTCGAAGATTACCACACGTTTCTACATTGTATATAAATTGACACCCAGTGATTTCATACAGGTCATTTATTGTGTATGAAAACTGAATTTTTCTGATTTGACACTATTATTTGATACAGGGCAAAATTTAACAGCGCCGTTCTTGCTACATACTTAAGACCTTCAAGACGCTTTAAGGAAGCTAGCTACGTGCAAAAAAACTAATCTTTATGAGCGCATCATATTTCATGGCCTCTTATGATCGAGGCGTTGTCGCGATTATATAGAAAAATTATTAGATAACGAAAGTAGAGTTATTGTTGCTTTCTGTTTTGCCAATAAATTGGATTTATAGACGAAATCTGATACAATCGGACGCTCACAGTTGAAAAAAGTCGACCATTAAAGTATATGTATTTTTTCATAAGTTTCTTTTGTCGCACATTTTTTTTATATTTTCACATTGATAGCCATGTGCATTTTAGACTTTATCTCTGGTTTTCCAAATACATATCCGGATCAACATGACGGCTTTCGTCGCTGTTTGTCCTATCCACTTTCCAATCAAGCATTTAATGATACTTTTGTTTGAACTTAGCTTGCCTATTTGCACTTTTGCGGTAAATTTACTAAGCGCTTCAAACATTTTATGCTACTTACAACCACTTTAAATTTAAACTCCCTCAGAATAATAATATCTGATTAAAATTATCAAACAGACATCTCTGTCGTCGGAGAATAAATAAAAAATTATAAAATATATATTTAAATAAAAAACTGACCTACGAAGCGGAGTCCTGCACTGGCCATACCCACCCATGAATCACCTTTACCATGGATTTGGGTGGGCATGGGTACGCGGGTCCAGTCGGTGAGTGAGTGTGGTTGGGCAGTGACAGGGATGCGTGGGCATGGGTGGGTACGGCGTATGCAAAAACAATCCCAGTTGTATATTACCAGGGCCATGACAATGCCTCAAAATTTTACCAAGAGTCTGAAAACGAACATTCGTCAGCCAGTCAAAATCTTCCATGTGGATGAAGGGTCAGGTCAATACTCGCTAAAAAAGCGAACATCGGAATTCGGCTGGGTGGCAAAGAGGCGACCAAATGGTCTGCATCAATCATGTCGTTGCAAGCAGCAGACATTGAGCGCGAGCTCCAGGCCGTCAAGGATGTGAAGGAATTTGAAATCCGTGACAATAAGGGTGGGATTCGGCCATCTGGCATGAGTTCGGCATAGTCCACAACACCGTATCGGGCGTCAATGCGGAGTTTGCGGCCTGCAAGGCGTGCAGCAAGACGTTCATCTTCAAGAAGACCACCGACACCAGCACCAGCACCATCGCCAAGCACAAGTACAAGCCCAAATCGACAGTGAAGGGACTGTACTTCAAGGTCGAGAAGGCCTCACCAGCGCAAAAGTCGAAAATGACGACCGCCGTAGCCGACTTCTGTGCAACCGACATGCGTGCGTTCGAGGCGGTCGCCGACAAGGGCATGAAGAATCTGATCCAGACCGCTCTCGATATCGACGCGGCGTCTACCGGTCGCATCGAGGTCAACGATCCGCTACCAAACTCCATTACGGTGCGGCGCAATGTCGATTCGCGCGCCTAACAGGGTCGTGCGGCGTTGTCGGTCGTGCTGGAGAAGCACTTGGAGTCTGGCCTCGGCGTCGCGTGCACTCTCGACCTGTGGACGGACGCAGTCAAGAAGACGTCGTACATGTCCATCACGGTGCACTACATCGACGATGAGTTCACGCTGCACGCCCGCACGCTGCTTGTCAAACCGATCCACGACGCGAGCCACACCGCCGTAATGGTAAAGACAGCGTTTGAGGACGGTCTGGAAGTGTTCGACATCTCGCCGGATGTCTACGGCCAGGTCATCGTGGTCTCGGACAGCGGGTCGAACTGCAGCGGATCCGAGGGCATTCCGTCCGAATTCACGTGGTTCGCCTGCATCGACCACAAACTAGCCACCATCCTGGCGACCGTCGTGAACAAGACGACTAAGACGACCAACGGAGTCAAAGGTCCGCCGTTCTACCGGTTTAAAGGCACTTTGGGCTTGGGCGCTCTGTTCAAGTTGATTGACCAGGCCAAAAAGCACGTCATATTCTTTAAGCGGTCCAACTTGCAGTCTTAGGTCACCAAGACGCTCACGCAGGAGAACACAACCCGCAGGAACTCGCTGCTCCGCTGCCTGAACAGCACCTATGAGATGTTCGACGGCGTCGTCGATCTGCTCAAGCAGAAGGACCAGCTGGCCAAAGTGAACAACATCTCGCTGACGCTGCTGAAGGAGTTCGTCCGGTTCTTTGACGTCGTCGATCTGCTCAAGCAGAAGGACCAGCTGGCCAAAGTGAACAACATCTCGTTGACGCTGCTGCAGGAGTTCGTCCGGTTCCTCGACGTCCAGTGGGCGACGCTGTCACTGGAGCGTTTCAAACAGCTGACGCTGCTTAGGTTGTGTGCATCCGTCATCGACTGCTCGAGTACCTGCAGCCGGTCATGAGCGACGTCATTGACGAGCAGGGCGCGGTCATCCAGCCGGCGGACAGCACCTCGCTTGTCGTATCCTGAAGCCCATCCTGCTGGAGAAGTTTGTCGTCTTGGATATTCACGTCAAGGCGGTGCTGTTGGATCCCATGGCCAAGCGCTGTCTAGTGCGGATGGGGACTGGATCGAGTCGGTTAAGAAGGAGACCAAAAAGGACATGGCCAAGTTCGGCATGCTGTTTGACGACGACGAGCCGGAAGTGGAACCTTCCCGCAAGAAGCGCGCGTCATCATGCACGGCCACTCGATGTACGAAATGAACGATGACGAATCCGACGATAATCTCGAGTTGCTCAACGACGCCAGCATCTACGACAGCCGCATCGATATCGAGTAAGCGCAGTATCGGCACCACAAGGTCACCGAAGTCGAAAGGCATGCCTCCGAAGTGGACGGCGAGCTCCAGGTCCTGGTCTGGTGAAAGAGGTTCGAGGTCACGCGGTTCCCCATCATGGCGTACGTCGCGCGCTCCATCCTGTCCGTTCCGGCTTCCAGCGCCATGTCTGAAAACAACTTCTCGGATGCGGGTAAAACGCTCACCAAGAAGCGCAACAGGCTCAAGCCGCGTGTCGTCAACGACCTGCTTTTCTTGCGCTCAAATCGCGACATTTGTCGGGGCAATTAATCTATAAACGGTACATTCAGTCATACTTATTTGCGTGCTGGCGGCTGGGTATGTGTGGGTAGTATTCAACCCAAAAATCATTGCAGGACTCTACTACGAAGTAAAATGGGAATCTTTAAACTGCCGGTACCCTTTTGGTAAACTGCCGGTACAACTTGATTTTAGCCAATGAGATTAGTTCATTCTATCAATGGGATCAGTTTATCTTTGTTAATGAATACTGTTTTTTTCAACCAATAAAAAGAGAAAGCAATACCCATCCGGTATCCCTTTTTGTCAACTGCCGGTACACCTTGTTTTCTTAAGAAATAACTCCTACTCACCTCTTCTCAACATCACTCTTTTCAACATACCTTTCATCTCAATATCACTCTTCTCGCACTCTTCTTCTCGCAATGAACACTATGCAATCCCCTAGAGAGCTCTCGTACAGCACTCTGGAAGAGGCAAAGTCGGCGGTTCTCATGCACGCGCGCGCCCAAGATTATGAGCTTTGTGTGTCAAGAACGGAACGAGTAGGCAAAAGAAAGGAAGGAAGCCCAAAAAACCTTGTCCTACGATGCACAAAGGCCGGTAAGTTCAACCCCCTACCTCTAGCTCCCGGAAAAGCTTACGAAGAAGCCAGAAAACTGACTGCAAGTGCAAGTGAGTCTATACCCAAGAGTCATGCAAATGCGTATACTCATAACGTAGAGGAAGGCGCATTTAGATGACTTGTTCAGTGCTGCTTTCATTGACAGAAAAATATTGCTCTCTTTGACGGAATTGCTCCTTTTTTCATTTGCTACAGGGGGACCCGGCAGTTGACAAAAAGGGGTACTGAATGGGTACTACTTTCTCTTTTTATTGGCTGAAAAAAACTGTGTTCATTAACAAAAATAAACTGCTCCCATTGATAAAATGAATTAATCTTATTGGCTAAAATCAAGGGGTACCGGCAGTTTACCAAAAGGGTACCGGCAGTTTAACGATTTCCAGTAAAATACTATTGGAAAATATAAAAACAAAAAATTTACCTAACTCATTCAGGAAAAGATACTTTCTTACTAGTGTATCGACGCTTGATGTGTCCCACTTGACCATAGCTGCCGCATCGATAAACACTTCTTGGCGCGCAACTTCTAATGTAGCATGCTGTTATTCGATTCGCTTCTTTCTGGGTCGAGCTTTTCTTTTGGACAAATTTGGTGGAAGATGCTCACTCTATACCAGTTTACATCTTGTCACAAATGGCTTTACTTCGAGTGCTTCATCGTAGGCAGGTAGATACGTTTTGGTTGATCACATATCCCCAAATAACAGTTCTGCACGTGACAGCTGATCTGGAAACTTGAGTGCTGCTATGAGGTGTCGACATGAAGCATTCATATCCTTTACACAGCCGCATGTGCAGGTACTACTGGTTCTTTCTACCTCAACAGCATACTCCATTGGCTTGTTTGTTCCGATTCGAAACGACACAACAAACGATGCTGTTAAACTTGGACATACTTGAAGTGTTTCTCGTACAATTCTAACATCGAAGTAATGCAACTGGCAGCATAAGTCGTAACCACACCCCATTATTTGGCCTGTTTAGCTAAATTGAGCCACTTCTTACCGACATAGCGCTCGATTTACATCATGCAATCCAAGACCGGCATTTCACGGATATTTTTCTGCGCGTTGTTGATGGATTCGACGTTATTGGAAGTAAGCATTCCATATCGTGAACATGGACTATGGACTACGGACCACTTTCTAAAGCCAACGTCAATCAGCCATTTAACTGCTTCGCGATTTAGCTTCATCAGGTCTTCTTCTTTGGCTTCGTACGATTGCCTGGCCAGTGCACGTGCTAAGCTCCATGCATGTTCCTTCAACGTCTGTTTCTAAACTTTGAATTGAAATTTTCCATAAGGTGAGGCAAGCAAAAGAGATGAAGTATCTCTTTGCCATTTTCTTTCATTGTTGGCACTAACTCCTTGTCACGATCAGATAACGTGAAGGCTTGTAGTACAGGTAATTGTTGGAACAAAAACTTGATGAACCACGCCCAATCTGCTTTTGTCTCACCGCTGACGAATGCGACTGCACCAATTTGAATCTCATTGTTCCCATTGTTATAACACGCCACCAACAGCACACCTCCAACTTTGTTCTCGAGAAAAGTGCCATCCAGTATCATGCCGCGTAATGCACATTGGGTAAACGCATGAAATTCTTGCATTAAATGACTTGCTGCCCGTAGGGACCCTTTTTTATAAACTTAATAGATACCGCATGCCCGCATTTCTCAAGTGCTTCGCAGTACGACAAACTTGACTGAGATTGATTCAAATCGTCATTAAAAAACTCTTCCATAAGCCTTTTGCAAGCGTTCACACAGTTGTCAAACGTCACAACTATTCCCATGCCTTTTAAATGATCACAAACGATGAATAGCGACAAGATTCGGCAATGTGTATGCACACGATATCACTATGCGCCAGCTGCTTGTGCCGTAAGCGCACGTCGAGATTCCCGTGGGTGAAGATCAACCGATGTAGCATCACATGTGTACGCGACAAATCGTGTCGGAGGTCTAAAGCTCTTATCATACGCAAGTCGAGCTAGAAACAAACATGATGCATTCTAACAAACAGTTTGTATCGACGATAGTCGCATTAAGTGATTACGTATGCACGACAAACGCGGCGATTGTAATCAACAATCGCGCGTTTCACATCTTCTCGACTCTCGTAAACTTGGGTGGAAAAAAATCATTTTCATTGATGAGCTTACGTCGGACTCTTCGCTTACCACCCGCGTCTCTCCCACCATGTCTTCTCTCGTCGTCATTTTATCGACTGTTGTACTAATGATAATGTTTGTGCCAACCACAAAATTTTCTATGCCATGTATTCTTTCATTCACTCCACAGCACCGTACCTACTTCGCTGATAACACCACTGGCTCAACCTCATTTTGCCTTATTCGCCGAACTGCCACAGTCTTTCAACCCTACCATCCGAAGACGGGGATGCCATGAGACGCTGTGTTAAGGTGGACTTACTGACTTTATTGTGGGTTTAGTAGTACCGACTTATGCCAAGACTTTAAACAGCATACACGTTATCTGTCCAGTCTATGTAGTGGCTCCCATATTTGAAACAATTGGCTTTGAACTCTCTCTTTGCATTGCATCTGAAATATCTCTTCGAGGCTGCCCAAAGGTTGTATGCGGTAAAATTACTGTTTAAAGGTATAAATTTTCTATTTTTTATTTTTTACATGTATGTTTTTGCCATTGTTGCAACACTATTATTGCGAGGTATATTTTCTTGCTTTTTTTGTTTTGGAAGAGTATTTTCTCCATTTAATTTGAAAAGAGGTACATTTTTTCATTCTCCCTTTCTATAATAGTTACTGGCTTTATTGCAAGCCCGGTCCCTTCGGTTACGACACTAATAAGAAAATCATCAAAAATTGACCGTGCCACATGTCAAGAGGGTTGTAAGCAGTTGACGGGTTAGCGCTATTTCTTACATGTCGCGTAAGTTTTTTGATAAGGATGTCATCCATTGTATGCATAATAGCTATTCGTGAAGATACTAGCCCAGTGCGCTAGCATCTCTCCGAACGCCTCCATCTATAATATTGCTTTATACCCTGCAATTTTGATCCAGGCTGGTGCTCGTAAAGCTTGCAGGACATTCTGTTGCGTTTGACCAAAATTGTAATTTGAAGTATTTGAAAAATTCCTGATTTGAGGGTGACTTGAGTAGATCAACGCCAGCTACGTAGCACGTCAATATTTGTGTCAGCAAAGCAGCGTAGTCATGAGAACTGCATTTAATGTATTGATAAGATCACGGAGATAGCTACAGAAATATTAACATATTGTGGTACAGTCACGACAAAAGCAAAAAGCACGTCAGCATGATTACAACCTTCGCAATATGCCGTTAAATTTGGCACAATATGCCGTTAAATTTGGCACAATATGTTGAGAGTTTGCATCCAAGCAAATAATTGAACTTTAAGAATTTATATAGGCCTTCCTAAAATTGTGACTTTCAAACTTCCTGGATTGTCCAGCTAGAATTGTTCGATGATTCTGATACCGACACCACCATACAGCACGCAAGTTAAGAGTACCTATGGTACCGCATTCTTCAATTTCCACCATACCGCATCGAAACCATGTCCTCGTCCGAGCCTGTTGCCGCTGCCTTGGCGCCTCCCAGCGCTCCTCCTCTCACGCAACCCAGAACTGACGTGTCATTGGACTCAATCGAAAGTTTTGCGTCGCTCAACTCTTTATTGGCCGAGATCCAGCTAGAGCAAGTAAGCAAGACTTGGTGGTGCTCTGCCAGCCACGAAGTCGTGCATCTCCGCCTCTCGTCCTCCCACTGTGTGGTCGAGACCTCTCAATCCAAGCAACAGACACTGAATCTACCGTGGGGCGTTGTGCTTGGCGCGCACGTGCTCACAGCAGGTGGCGTGCTCATGCAACCGCCTTTCGACGTACCGGACGACGCCAAGTTCCTGCTGGGCATCTTTGCCTGCGTGGGCTCGAGCCACAAGCTTTCTCCACTGAAAAAGCGACGCATGAAAGAATTTTTGTTTCAGTTTGAAGGACGACAAATGCCCCAAGTGCTCAAGCTGCAAAAGGTGATTAACTTTGTCACCGATCCACGGAATCGAGAGAAGCTTGGAAGTATTGACCAATTGAAGCTCGTGGATCAACGGCCACGCAAGTTTCTAGTGCTGGTGAATCCTGTGAGTGGACCAGGACGAGCTTTGCGGACGTACAATGACAATGTCGCACCAGTGCTTCGTTATGCCAATGTCGAGACGGAAGTCAAGGTCATGGGTCATGCGAATCATGCAATGGAGATCGTGATGGAGATACCACTCGGTGTCTATGATTGTGTTGTAGCTGTAGGTGGAGACGGCAGCTTGTATGAGAGTACGTAAAATGCTATGATTGCTTTGATTGGGGGATCTTACAAGTCCTATCTTGCAGTTGTACAGGGTCTGATGAAGCGTTTCGACTGGAAAGACGCCATTCGACAGCCTCTTGGTGTCATTCCTGGTGGCTCAGGCAACGGTCTTGCACACTCGATTGCTCATCAAAGCGACGAGAAAGGAAGACCGATCAATGCAGCGTTTATTCTGGCCAAGGGGTCACCTCAAAAGTTGGACATTGCGTCCGTGCGTAATGGCAAGGAGACAACGTACTCATTCTTGTCTTTAGAATGGGCTTCTATTGCCGATGTGGATATTGGTTCCGAAAGGTTTCGGATGCTCGGTGACTTGCGCTTTACGGTCGGGTTTATCCATCAGCTTTTGATTCAACGGCCAATTTATCCAGGCAAAATCTGGTATCTGGACGAAAATGATGATGTAAACCCACCGCCTTACTTTGATACACAAGACCATAAGTCAATTGACCGCCCAGCCTTGGATCTCTTTGACGGTGATGGTCAAGGACCTCCAAGTGATACAAGCGACGTTCAAACAAAAGGCAAGTGGAAGGAGCTCACTGGTCATTTTCGTATCGTGTGGGTCATGAATGTATCACACGCGGCGTCCGACGCTTTAATTGCCCCCGGAGCCAAGTTTGATGACGGGTACTACTATATCACATACATGGACGGCAGCTGCTCACGCAAAGATCTGCTGGCCATGATGCTAGCCATCGAGTCGGGTGGTCACATGGACAAGAAGGGTGTGCAGCAGGTGCGCACACGAGCGTTAAAAGTGGCTCCGGAGCGACCTGCCGACCTTTTATGCGTGGACGGCGAGGTGATGGAAGGTCCGTATCTCGAGGCACAGGTGCACCGAGGTATGGCTCGCATTGTGGCTCTCCCTAGTGGTGTGGAATATTGACTGGGCGGAAGAGACTACTTGATGTCAGTTATTGGATCAAAAACCTTCATTTTACAGCTAAAACTTTTTTGCACGAAAGCCTGCTTATGATATTTGTATATGCTTGCATGCCAAAGTAATACGGTCGCCAAAGAAAGATTCTTCCACGGGCTTTGGGGCCGAAGTAAATCGCTGCAGTTGCCATTATAAACGCGGCGTCAACTTTAAGAACACAAGCTTACGCTCACGGCAACGTGATCACGGCGACCAGTGGCAGAAATTGAATCTCATTAAATCGCATTGAATCGTCACGAAAAAAAGCTTTCAAAGGCTGGTAATCCAACCTTCTCGTACTCTTTTGCTCTCTGCGACTCCAAAACACGAACTGTTTCAAGCAGTCGGCTGATCTTTTCTTCAGCACTTTGATAGTACCGCTGAATGAACATTTGAAGCGCTTCTTTCTCCGCCACTTGGGACACTAGCATGCTGTCACTATTAGCCTTCTCATCATCCTTCTCATTCGATGGCTGACCAACACTTTGCCTTTGTTCTTTAAGATGAAGATCCTCGTTTTGCGCCAAAAAATTTGCAATTTCGGCCTTCAATTTGCTCGTCAAAAGACTATGCTGAGACTCAAGCTCTTGATTTTCCGCACATTGCCTCCTCACAATGACCAGCTCCTCCCTCAAATCTTTCGTTTCGCGACTTAAACCAGCCTTCTCTTCTTCTAACCGGGCAAAGTCCTTCCGAAGCTTTTCTCTCTGTGACTGGAGTCGACTTATGTTACTCTGTGCATCGATCAGCGCCTGCTGGAGCTCCTCTAACTGCATCGTCTTTTCGGACACAGAGTCCATTGCCGAACTAAACTTGGCGTACAGAATCTTAAGCTCTTCCTTTTTTTGTTTACGTTTCTCAATCTCCTTCTTTGCAGTCTTCCAAAGCGCAGCCACCTTTGTTTCTCTATTTTCAATGTCCTCCAATTGGCCTTGGAATGCTTTCCTTTCTTCCTGCATTGCACTGCGTTGCTTCAACTGATCCTCACTCATCTCTAGCTTCTCACAAAGCTCCTGGCTCTCTTCACGCAGCTTCTCATTCTCTTGTTTCCACATCGTATTCTCGTTCTTCATAGTGTCAATCTCCATGCTTTTTGAGTTTAATTGCTCTTTTACGCAATGCAACTCTTCAGTCAGTCGCTTGTTCTCCAGAACAAGCAAGTCAAGCTTTTCCTGTGCCACAATTTGTTTCAATCGAGCAATCTCCATTTGATCTGCTCGTACCGATGCAAGCTCAGCTTCTTTCTCACTTTCCACCGCTCGCTTTTGTGCCAATTGCGTCTCGAGCTCAATAACTCGATCATCGATCAATTGTTTTTCCATCGCTTCAAACACCTCAAGACCCTGTATCCGTCTACAACTTTCTTCAAGACACGTTGCAGTGTCTTCCTGAATCCATGTTGTCCACTGCAACAGCTCCTGCGTCCTCTCATGATCGTTCTTTAGTGTTGCCATTTCCACGCACGTGACAATGTCATTTAAAGCGACTTGCACCTGATACGCCTCCATACTCTCCACCTTTGCTTCCAGCTCCTTTCTCAAGACATTTACTCTCGTCTGCCAAAGCTCACTGCTGGTTGTTTGCTTAGAAATCGCTATCGAGGGGCTGATGTCCTTCGTCTTTTTCAAGTCAGTACCCCTCAACCGCAGCTTTTGCCGGCACTGCGCCCCCATTTCCTGTCCTTTCTTGCGATAAACCCGATCAACGTTATTCTGCAATGTTTTCTGGCTGCGCGATGACTGTGTAAGCCGCCTAATTGACGCATTCTGACTCTTTCCGATAGCGTCACGGGTCGCGAGGAACTGTCGATTCTTGTTGCGCAGCACTTGCGTCTCAATCCGCCGCTTATAATTAAGATTGGGGTCGCCTTGTGTGAAGCGTGTTCTTTTTGGGTCAGTAGAGGGGACGCTTGACGAAGAGCGAGACCGCTTCGACGGTGGCTCCATCCAGAACGCAACGTGGGATATGAGAATGATAAAAACCATCATATTGACAAAACCATCTAATAGCATATTAAAAAGATTCGAATTAAATGTTCTTGATGGCATTCGTCCGTATCTAGTAGATAATAGCTTGGAAATTCCTTACCGCGCAGTCTTTCACAAAACGCGAGTCGCTTGCTTTTTAAAAAGCAGTGCTTCGTATTAAGGTGACAATGCTTAATGCATATTAATTTTAAATGTACAATATTCGGTAATTCTGGATAAAGTTCAGCGAACACTTTTAAGTAGAGGAGGTACATCAAGTCTTCGTATCTAATACTAGCTCTTGCAGTCAACCAGATAACAGTCTGTGACTTCTTTTTCTTTGGTCATAGAGCAAACATCAAAGATCTAGACTCGCAGTATCTTTATGTGACTAGCTACGACATCTTCGCTGTAAAAAGCTTCATTGACGAACAAATTTATCGGGCATACATAACGGATGCTAAACAAGAGCCTTCAGTGCCATTTTTTATCACAAGTGAACATTCCAAAGATAAATGACTTGCCCCTCGACAGCGACCGCAGTTGTATTGCTATGAGTGGCTAAGGTTGGCAACCTTGAAGCTTTGTTAAATTTCAAGGGGTAGTGCGTCGTTGCATCTAAGCGTTTCTCACCTTTTTAACGGGAACAGATTCAAGTTCAACCAGCTCGTATCATACAACTTTGTAAGAGCTCTTTTTGTGACTTATTTGACTGGCCATTCGCAAACACAACAAATCTTGTACTGGTACTGCTTAGCGTGTCAGATGTTAATCACAATATACATGAGATTGAAGCTATCGAAACCCACAGGCTAAGACTAAGGTGCCTTTCTATCCGAACCTTTCTGACACTACCCCATACTACACTATAGAGCTTTTTTTACCAGTCAGACGTCATTCCCACTCAACTATCACACACCCATTTTGAGTGCGCGTTGGCAGGGCAGTCATGCCTTTGCTGGGTGACATTAGTGACTTACCTCCGGCTGCCTTAATTAGGGATTCATGGTATCGAACGAGGCAGCTCCCGGCTTGGAGCGAGCGACTGCCCTCTCGAGCTATGGATTCGATGAACAGCATACAAGAGAAGCTACTCCTGTTTGACTCTAAGGATAGTATTTCACCGCTTAAACGCAGTATAAGGGAGAAAGTTGCCGCTACGTCCTACGAAAAGTTGTCGGATCCTTTAATATGACCACTTTCTCTTGTAAAAACAATGGTCAGAACAAACCTCACCTGCCACGGCCCGGTCGATGCTTACAAAGCGGTGAAATATGGTAGTATTAACAGTTGTTGGCAGTTCAGGGAGAAAATTGATAAGTTTAGTGTGGTAAATTCCGTAGACGTCTTAAAAGTTACATCGGATGCTTTTGCACTTGAGATTGTCGTAATAGAACTTATACGTGTGTGCCAAATCCAAAGTTTTCTTACAAAATTAACATCGTCTCGGCAATCTATATCGTCGCATATTAGTTTGGTTCCATGGAGCTTTTGTACGAATTTGAAACTTCTGTAAGGGAAAATAAAAGCATGGGTGGACACTGGAGCCGAAACAACATACGGGAAGACAAAGTATATATATGCCAAAAAAAAGATGGCGTGCACAGCAAGGTGGGCGAGAAGGAGCGGTAGCAGGTATTTATCGAGGCTAAGATAGTTCAACGGCTAGTTTTCTGTTTAAAGAAGCCACCGCGACGAAGTAGAAGCAAGATGGCGAAAATAACCACAGGAGACAGCTGGGAGGTTAGTGAGCGGCGAGTCGGCAGTGAAAGGAGAGAATTACCCTGAATGGAAAATAAAAGGGCTAAGCGAAGATATAACAGAATCTATACCGCTGGCGAAGAATGATATAAAGGTTGAGACAAAAGCACCTGCTGCCACGAAGAGCGTGGACTTGACCGAAACGAAGCTTGTCAGTGTCTTGAGAATAAGGCGCTAATGCTATCAGCTTGAGTCGCATAGTTTACGGGTAGAGAGCAAAGAGCTCTTAATATTGGTCCGCAAGCTATGTCGACAACACAGCTCCACAAATGAGTAGAACAGCATCGTTATTCGTGGACAGCAAAATCCCGCAAGCGGATAACACATGTTTGGAAACAAACATTCAGTATAGTTACTGAAGCGGATAACATATTATCATCAAATAAGTGCAGGCAACGATATTTAAGAGTTATCCACCAAATTTGAGTAACCTATATATGCAAAGCGAGGCGAGAATGTGACACTAGACAAAATCAATTGAAGACACTGTTAAAAGCGTCAAAGTTTCTAAGCCTCAATGAGCTTGAATCTACCAAAAAAAAAATTAATCAGAAACCAGAAACTTTCCAAGTTAAAGTCCATCAATACGTAAACTCTTTTTGTGAATATAGAAAATATACGAGGATGGTTCAAGGTCTTGAATTAGCCGTATCGACAGTATACGCGGGGCCTGGACTCAATTTATTTGAAAAATCCCAAGGTTCTATAAATGTATGGTATATAGACACCCGCAATTAAAACTCCCAACCGATAAGAAGGTTAGGCGTAAAATAAGCTTCACGTCGGGCTTAAATTTCTGCATCACCAAGCAATGTATGTTGTCACGAGTGAAATGTGAGCTTATTGATACGAAAAGGCAACAAAATAGATGAAAGAGTCGGATACACTGCTTATGGCGGTCACTACCTAGCAGCATGTTATGAGAGTATCTGATTCTATCAAAAATTCTATGCTCTACCCCTGACAACGTCTCGCCGCCCGGTCACATAAGTGCTTTAAATCATAACAGCCTCTACCTGGATACAATTTTTGACGGTATATTTTATAGCCAGTTTAGAAAGATAGGAAGGCTCTGAAAAACTCCAAAGCAAATATTTGAGGTCATGAGGACCAAAAGGGATTACATTAATGTTGATTAATGTGGCTTTATACTAAGGAGCTTAACTTTCTCGGCTGCTTCGTAAGCAGCGCGTCCCGAAAAAGGTTGGCATCTGCAGCGAGGCCCACGTCAGAGCTCTAATTTTTCTTTGATGATGTAGTTGGGGCTGGCAAACTATTGCGTCAACACAGTCCCGTTCGGCCAACTGTTCTGAAAACGAACACTAAGTGGTGCTGGAAAAGTCAGCACTATATGCCTATAATCTTACTCTTAATCTACCTTCGCCGGGCAAAACAAAAATGTGAGAAGTCGTTTGAGGCGCTCAGAACTATACAATCAGCCACGCATTACTGCTACTCAATCAGACTAGTCACGAGCAAACTATTTTGCTTCAATCCACGCACCTTATAGCTGCTAAATGGAACGCTTCCGTTCATGACATGCCATGAAGTATGCACCGGTAAGTTTTAATTGCGTTGTTTCGATTTTTGCTGGTAGACTTCTCGAACGCATGCATACTTGCAGAATGCAATATATAAGTCCACTCTTCTTAAAAGAGATAGGAGCTTTTCTCGTGAAAAATAGCTTCTGCGCTTAATACATCCCTTGCAAGCTTATAATGCTTGTCGGCACACTTTCACCCAAGGCAGGTTACGAGTCGGTCCAGCTAGGTCAAGTTGAAAGGTCTGTTGAAATAAGAGTCATCAGGCGCACAAGAATGTTGTCAACATAAAGCCACATCCAAAACGCTACAAGTAGGTAGACGGGCTGCTCTATTATACAGCAGATCTGATACTTGTCGTTGGTACAAACGGCAAAAATCCGTTACTACCGTTAACCTCTGGAGTCGCTTGATGCTTCAAATGAATGGCCATATAGGCAAGAAGAAAGAAAAAAAATTCTGGATACTGCTATCCCCATATGTACTAGTGTAAGTTCAAGAACTATGAGACGTGTCGAAAGTCAACCCTGCGGCTCACACGCTGTCACCTTACAACTATTGCCAATATGACAAGCCATCAGAAGTGCATAGACTAAGCCCATGTCTTTGGCTTGCCGTAAGCTAATGGAAGCTCGGGAGAAGTGGTGTTTGCATACGAACTGAGCATGTTAGTGAATTTGGCACCTTTTTACACTTATACTGGAAACAAAGCAGCAAGACTGTTTGTGAACAAAAACGGCCTTCTGGGCACGATAGTGCTGGTTAGAAATCTGTAATGATCACTGCGTTTGGCAAATTTTGTTTGATTTATCAAAATTCTGCTTGATGATTTTAGTAAGAGAGAAACATCAAATGACTAAACAGACGGAAAAAGTCAACCATGTGCTCGAAGCCACACAGTGTAGTATGTGCCCAAAAGCGCTACAATTTCGGGCGAAGAGACTAATCATATCCGAGTACGTGCTCAGCAATGCGAATTATACATCGACGAGATCAATTGCTCGTTCGCATTGGTGACCGACATCATGTAACGCAGTCGCTGATTGAAGTCGGCCGTCGGACAAGGCTGAGGCGCGGGCGAGGTGAAGTCGTAGAAGAGGAGAAGTGTTGTTGCTTTAAGAAAATAGAGAAACGATATAAGATCAAGAGCTCATACGACTTACTTTCTTGCTACATCCTAACTGGTGGCTTTCAGTCATCTACTGCTACCATTTTAAAAGCTATCATTTCTCTTTATTCAATCTGGCTTCACATACAACCTAGATTTCTTTTATCCATTAAGGCCTCTTGGTTCCAAATGAATATAGGAGACTGTGTAATCGTCTGTATCTATGGATAATACTAATGCATATGTATTTTGGAAATGTTTTCATTAATTTGCGAAAAAGCCGTTACCGGCAAAACTGCCGGTGAAAACGGTTACCTCACACATCACCCTCTCGCAACTGTTAAAATGCCTTTCTGGAAACTATTGTTGTCAACTTGCTTTAATAGATCGACAAAGTCTTAGATTTGTGTGGCCGCGGCAATATTAGTAAGATCGGAGGGTGACAAACAGAGGTGACTGCATACATCACAATCTCAAGCAAAAGCACGAAAATTTAGTCATCAGCTAACGTAACGCACTTCTGATGTATTGGCTGGGGCTTTCAAGAAGCTCGCTGACTTTTTACGGTTATGCTCTTACAAAGTTACTACAGAAACGACAAACCCCCCCTCAAATTTCAAGTTTGGGTCCAGCTTTCTTACACATTTATTTTTTTAACTTCACCAAACATTTGACTTAGCGTAATTATTGGATTAAGTGATGTTAACTTACTCACCTAGGGTTTTCATCCATGTCTTGACTCGGCCTACAAATACTTTATTGGCCGGCCAGCTTGGGCATCGCCGCGATCAAGTGCACTAAGTATTTGCCTGAAGCAGCATATTTGCATTTGGTTAAATTGCATTTAATCATTAAAAAATATGTAGAGTGCATTCAAAATACGTAACATGAGAAGTGAGCACTTGAAAACATTGAAGGGGCGGAATGATAAGTACCATCAGTCGAAATTACTAATTTGCCAAAAGCCGCAATGTCAAAAATTAAGTAAAGAGCACGAGTAGATGAAGAATATTGAGATTTGATTATGAATAAAGGCCAATTGCTGATTGTGCCTCAAAGCCACCGGCCGTCGGAACTGAAGTTGAAGTAGCGCAAATCATATTATTGACATACTGTTCCCTTTTGTTCATCATAGAAATGTTCCATGTGTAGGATTGATCAGATACGCTCCGACGACCTCGGCTTCGATAAAAGATTCTGATTAAGGCCAGATATGAGTACAAACCGTTTAAAAAGCTGATATGATGTGGTATTTACGATTGGAAACTAAATTTTAAGGGAATAAGGATAAATCTAAGTCGCATCAACGTTGTATTCAGTATTATACATCCATACGGGCTCAAATGCGTCCTGTCTATCAATCTAGACATGCACGAACGTAATCTAGCCACAACAAAGTGTGCGCTGAGACGCTGTACGGCTACAAATACGTCTTATTTATCTATCTAGATATGCACAAGCGCAATAAGGCCACAAAATTATTCCGCCGGAATCAATATGCAATTACATTATGCTGAAGCAAACTATATAAAATAACTACAATCGATTTTGAATTTATAGCATTTCTGATAGTGCGGCTGTATATAACGGTTTAGCGTGTAGATCCTTCCCCTGCCTTTTGCGCGCAGAAGTTCTACTATTAGAAACTGACAATCGATTTCTCCATGATGCCTATGATGCTAAAGATCTTTACAAATTTCTGGAAATCACGCTTTGAATTCATTCTTGAATTTGATACATCAGGGATTGCTATTAAAATAGTGTTGTAAAGTACATGCTTTGTATTTTAAATAAGGTACATGTTGTAAAATCGAGTCAAATTTCTTTTTTATACGACTCGTGTCGCTAAACAAAATAATTAGCGCAAATGTACTCAAGCCAATTGTAAGATCATACATTTTGTTATGAGTCGCGTTATCCGTACCCCCATTTTGTTATCCATCCCTCATTTTTGTGATCGGCTTATTAGATAAACTACTGATTGGCTAAATCCCTAGAACATCGTCGATGATGCCGTATCTGCAAAGATACTGGCCATGGTTCGCAAATATGCCTAGCAGACAATGTAACGCCGTCACTGCCTCAGCTATCAGCATTTTTCACATCATTTCGGTAATCCGGCTTTGCTCAGTATCGCACAACATTTTATAACACTCTTCTGAGATGATCAAAACTGTGCCACGATTGAAGTGTCTAAACACAGTGCTTACCGTGTTATCACTAAGTCATCCCAGTAGGCATCGCCTAATTTCAAGGTAACCGCATTGAATATTGGTGAAACGATTGATGCTCTTACCCCTCGCACAACTCTATACCCTTAAGATAAAAAATGAACGTTTGAGCAGTCTTCAAGAGTTAGCAATATTCTGTAGCGCGCAGTATAGAAGAGAATCAATTAATTCGTGTTGTAGATGGAAAAAAGCGGTGGTGGCGTCACGAACATTTAAATACCTAGCCCGAGTTTTAGCCATTTAGTATTTTATTTCATTAGTTAATCACTTGAATGGGGGATGAATAACGAAATGGGGGGGGATAAATAACGCGGCTCTTTTGTTATAAGGCAGTAAATGTACTAAAACGAATTATAAATCGTAAATGAGCTTGATCATGCACTTAAATGAAAGTAGAACTCCTTACGTCGTAAAACTACCAAGAATGTCATATTAGAATTATTGCGAATAATGTTTAAGCTGCCAGTGCAACCCGCCCGCGTGATAATTTGCGAGAGAGTCGTTAATTGACCAATGAACTGGACGTGTTTGCGTAATGCCTATTCAATATACCGGTATAGATGCAGTATGGTCTTATATCAGATTTGATATACACAAAAAGTATGACCCATAATAGGACCAGGTCAAACGGCTGTCAAGTGAATGGACAGATTGACACTTTTTGAGCTCTGTTGCTTGGATAAGACCAGCCAAGTCGTGCTCGCGCTGTTAACAGTAAGAGAAAGCTAAGTCCAAATTAGCGTCACTTATGGTCCTAGGCTGCTTTACTACTTAATGCACTCATTCTTAACTGCGTTGATGTCGCGTCTTTGTGCAGCTGCATTATTAAATTGCGCAGTTTTTTTGTCGATATCGGTTCAAGCAGCATAGTTATTAGTATTTAAATTGTATTTTATACGATTTGTCCAGCGCATTGTTTTCGTGATTAAAAGCCCGTTTAAGCTTGCATTTATTATTAAATTGACAACATCGTCACCGTTACATGCTTAAGTATACTTTGAGGTACGATTGTCACTCACTACTAACGTTATATCGTCAAAATCATTTTTGGATGATTGAAGCCTCGTACAAGACGTAATGAACAGCGTAGCAAATGCTCTTCCTAAAGAAAATGACCTTGAAATATAAATTGCACGGTTCCCGTCTTTAATTCACTTGGATTAAGATAACTCAACATTGGGCAACGAAAGTAAGTAAAAAATCTACGTGTCGTCGTATAGTATTGACGTCGTTGGTACGTAAGAAATTACCACTTGAGTGACGCTATCATGACACGTTTATTAATGATAGCCATTATTACATCAGATTTTGACGGCAACGAAGCTTTTGCTTCCAAAAGAACGAAGGATACACACGAGATAGATGAATGGATTGTGGACGCTTGACCTTTTTGGTTGGCGCCTGGTGTGCATGAATACCAAACACCACGATAAAATAGCAACAATTGCGTATTTGGCAGTTCCTCCTGCTTCAAATACAAGATTGCTGCTACCAGTGGCATGAAGCAGAGCGGATGGTGCTGTAGCACCAAGACCTTAGCATCATAGGATCATCAATGTTAAATCATTACCATTCACGCAAATAAGTTTTGAAGTCTGTATACAAATGACTCAATCGAAGTGCAGAAAGGTTGTAAGGGTCTGTCAGTGATCCTACTTTGTAATATTTGCTTTTCTTTTAATTTTTTGGGAAATTATTGATGAACCCTCCGCAATCAATATTTTACGGTAGTACATAAGCTTGGTGATGCAAGCAAGCTCGGGATGCTAGTCGGAAAGCTGAACGGATCATATTACGTCAAAACCTGTCGTAAGTTTGAGCAGCTGAACATACCCGATAAGGTGCCTATGTTATTACTCGAGTCGCATAAAACAACCTCATTTGCCGCCGCGACACAAAGTGAATTTTATTTATGTAATTAAGACGGCTAAACGCGCAAGCATTCCCGTTCCGGCTATATTCTGGTCAATGGATGTTTACTTGAAGCGCTCATGTTGATAAATAGCGCAGCAATACAAAAGTGATAAATTTTCACTGACAATAAATGAGACTTATTAAAGGTGATAATCGACTTAATGCTTTGATAGCATCCCAGAGAGGTTAAAAGCACTTGGCGATAAACTGCCGGAAAAATTATCCGAAGTATTGCAAACAAGAGTAGATTCGGTCTGTTGGGATTTTACGTGTGCTTCACATCAGATAATTACAGCTATTTCTCTGATCGGTGATCACAAGCACCACGGTAAGAAATTACAAACGCAATGGCAATCGCTGATAGGCGTAGATGAATCATTAGGCCAGTATAGTCGGCCTACAACATAAAATGAGTGACCCACGAAGTTTGCAAGCTTACTTCACACTTTACCTTTCTCCGCACATACCATAAATAACATATTAAAAGCTACACCAGGCTTGCCTCATCAAATCTCCTAGTGAATAGGAGACTGCCAAGTAATTGTCGCTGGCACGGAATGGTGTGCTGGTCTGCGTGTAGGTAGTCAAGCCTGTATAGGAAGTGACCGAGACAAAGGTGCGCAACGACATGAAGGTGCTTAATTCAATGACCTCGAAATGGTCATCGAGCATCACACTAAGATTCGGCCCACCACGACCTTGCTGATGACTAAGATTACATTGCGCGACTTTAACAATCGCTTCACCATGAGCCATGACCCGTCGCCTCCATGGGTTTAAGATAGAAAGTGGTGGTACACCTCGACAGCTTTAATAAGCTGATTGTGGAGCTACATTTATCGGGAGAGTCGCTCGACGAGTCTCGCCAGCCTGGAATTCGTTGAAAAGTGTACCATCAAAACAAGAGCTGACTAAGTCAATTGTGAAGATTTTCTAGTCGTCTTGCTCATTGAAGTGAAGGATAGTTAACTACAGGATTTATAAACGTTTTAAGACGTAGAAAGCTATATAGGCTAGTGGACGACGACATTTTCTGTGGCCAAATGAATTGTTGCATTGGAAATGCTTCACGGAAAAACGGCGGTAATTTCGAGGGCTAGAGTTTTTAAGTGAGGCAAAGGCGGACATCCAAAGCAAAAACCTCAAAGCGTTACCTTGAAAAAAGGTGATGCTATGTTTGCCGCTGGTGAAGGACCGTGTGGTAGCTGGCCCGTCGACTGTGGATCTATGTCACATATGTTGCCTAAAAATATTTCTTATGACTACGAAATATCTATCGCAGACGATTAAAATTTGCGAGTTTTCGGAAAAGGAACGGTCAAGATGTCTTGATGGTTTGATGCAAACTCACCCATAAAATAAATCAGTTCGCACATGCGAAGCCTCACAGCACATACCCGGCTTGGATAACAAGATGGTCTGTGTCTTGCGCATTAACAAACTAGGCAGATACTTGCTTTCGATTCTTAAGCTGGCAGAATGCAACTGGAAGGTTGAGTTTTAAAATTGTGTCCTCGTTATTTAAAAAAACGCTCATTGCGAAGGGCATTAAATTTGGTTGGGCACATGTCTTCAATTACAGAGCGATACTCGGTTCTTGAGCAACGCTAAAATTAGTAGTGAGTGATTGTCACTTCAAGACATAGCAAGCTCCGAGCGGTGTGGCGGCAATAAAGCAGGACATTGATATACTGTTCAAAATTTTCCTGGAGAGCAAGCAGACGTTCGAGTCGTTTTTCCCACGTTCAATTACGAAGTCATTACGCTTTTGAAACCTGTACGCACAGATGTAATGGGATCGATGAGAAGAATTTCAAAGAGTGGTGCGCAGTTTGTGCTAGCGCTCTATCTAAGTAGCTATCAAAAATCAATCGAGAGTCCGCGGACAACTTTACAGGAGTTGCCCTTGCATAGTTCATGAAGCGCAAAACGAGGTTGCCGCACGGCTCAATATCGAGGTGCTCTATGAGAGCAGATAAGGTAGAGGTTTGGAATATTTCTGATCGTACAATGGAACAGAGTTTGTGGACAAGAAGATTGCTGATACTGTGGCAGAAGTGTCATCATGCATCTGCTTAAAAGATCTCACCAGAATGGACAGCGGAACGGATGAACCGCACTATTATTTAGAAAGCGCGAAGCATGCCACGCTTCAAAGTGTGGCATTACTTTAGTCGGCCTGGGCCAGTTCGCTTATGATTGATTCGAAATATTGGTGATCTTTCATAAGCTGGTGAATGGACTACTTGACAATCAGACGTGGTCGCGAACGAACCGTAGTTTGATTGCTGACTGAACAGGGTCATTCAAAGTTAGAGCGTAGTTGCTGGTTTATAGAAATATGAAGTGTTTGTTTTGGTTGCAAGCGAACGAGCTTTCCGTCTTATCTTTTTTATCGTCCATATGAAATAGTTAGATATTTGACCGGTTTCAATACCTTGACATTTAGACAAATCGTAACGGTGGAGCCATAAGCGGGTATTTTGGTTAAAAAAACAAAGCTCAGGACACTCTTATCTATCCAATTGAAATTTGTACGACTTACCCCAAGTCATATGCGAGGTATCATCAATAAAAAAACTCATACGTAAATTTTTTTGATACCGTCACCAATGTTTGACTAGGTTGATCACTGTTCTTGTATTCATATAAGCAATTTGATTGGTTATCAATCGGTAGATCCATATCTAGCTTATTGAAGCCTCCTTAGTTTATGGTCGCGTTCGAAATTACCACCAGGCTCTTATCCTTACAGCTTGATTCACTAATTAAAACATTCCGACGTCGTAATACGAAGTATTCTTTACTACCAAGAGCGGCGTCGTAAAAATAACCGTTTAAAATAACAATAGCTAAAACAGCTATCATGTTTTACGAAAGAAATAACCACAACATTCGATATACTACGAAGTCACCATTCAATCTCTCAGATGTCTAGATCTTGACAATAATTTTCAGATTCCGTTCAGCGTCGTATTGACGTCAGCATTTCTACTCAATAATCGTAATCCGTCCTTCATGTTCAGGGTAAGCCAAAAGGCGCTTCTTCATCAGACATTCAGCCACAACATCAGGAACTAGATTTGACTCCCGTAAAATCTTGCCCTTGAGCCAGGCAGAGCAATTGTCTCCGCCATCAGCAACAAACTTGGACGTGGCCACGAGGAGCTCGATGTCCAAGTCAATTAATTCACCATTATCGTAGCACATTTTTGTGACACAGGGGGGCATTGCACGCATGTCTATCGTAAGCTTTAATCCAGAAACATGTGGATGTGAGCCACTTTGTTGCGGATATTTGTCCAAATGTTGGATAAATGCATCGCGCAAGTCGCGACCTTTGATGCGAACAAGAACTGCAGGTCGGGGAAACGGCATCTCGTGCTTCAAAATTCCCATAGTAACGTTCGACTTAGCTGGATACTCCTTGTCTCCACGGATAAAGCCACCATTAATAAACCCGACGTCTGCTGCTAATTCAGTACGTAAGGCATCAGCCACCAAGTTGCCGCCATTGCACTCCCCCGCTCGCAACAAAACTGTTTTCGTACTTAGTCGCGTCGCCAATGTTGCCAATACTTGGTTATTTTGGTAATTGTTGTCATCAGTTGCCATTTGTTGCATGTAATTGTACAAAATTTGCTGGCACGCTTGTTGGGGTGGTACATTTGCATTTGCAATCATACTCCATTGTGGCAACACCTTTACTCCTTGTTCTGGATACTTCACGGAGCGCATAATGTCAAATTCAAGCCTTGCCAGCCATAATGCATTCTGTCCTGACTTGTGGATAAATGTCTTGCCTTCATACATTGTAAAAGGTTCGTGGTCATGGCCTCCAAGAATGAGATCAATACCAGGCACTTGGCGAGCAAGTTTCTTGTCTTGCATTATGGAGAGATGCGTCAATGCCATAATAAAATCAGCGCCTTGGGCTTGCAACTGGTTCACGCAGCGTCGAGACGTCACGTATACATCTTCAAACTGTACACTCGATCCTGGAAACGACAATGTTGGCGTCTCTTCGGTACATACACCAAACACGCCCAACTTCAGACCGTCCTTTAATGTAATCATTTCAGTATCCACCACACCTTCAAATAAGTTGCCGGACGTCGAATCGCGGACATTCGACCCTAACCATTTCGCTGTCGACCCGCGCATGCGCAACTTAAGCTCTTCGGCGCCAAAGTCAAACTCATGATTCCCTAAAACAACGTAATCAATCTTTAAATGATTTATTAATGCAATCATATGCGCGCTGATATACACGTTATAAGAGCGACTTAGACATGTAACACTGATCGCAGAGACGACCACCAAGACGCACCCTTTGAAGCGCTCGCCCATTTCCGATCCCGAGAGGAAGTCACCGTTCATTGTGACTAACAATGTCACGTCATTCGACACCGCAGACTTTTGCTGCTCCAACAGTGTCGCGAATTCGGCGATCCCACCGTGTCCAAATTCATTCGGAAGCATTTCGTACACGTCATTCACCGAGAGAATAACGAGTTTCGCATTCTGATCACCTGACGGCTGGTATTCTTGATCGGATGCGACCGATACATGGTCGGATGAAGATGACGAAGCTAGCAAATCGGTCTCCGACATCCGAGAAGAAGCTGAGAATTGAAGAAAAAGGTGACGATGTACCAGTATTACGGTACTCATCGAAGTAGTGGTGTGTTAACCATTATATGAACCGTTTTGATTGATTGATATCTGAAAAGTAACTCCGTGTCTACATGCCGAAAGTCATATTTACCGTGTCGCGCACGCTCGCGTCGTCAGCTTCGTTGGCCAGCGTGACCGTCAGCTGTTAAGCACACAACCAAATAAAGCATCAACCACTTAGTATTCTCCTCTCTTGTAGATACGACACGCAACTTACCAACGGGTCGGCCTTCATCTCTCGTTCAATAGCAAAGCGCGCGTTGGCATTGCGAGCCCACGCCCGTCGCGCGACACCATTGTTTACGTCCCAACCAAGCATGCACGCGGCTTTATCCCGGGCATCGTCCGATCCATCGAGGACCATCCCAAAGCCACCGTTCATGACTTCACCCCAGCCAACTCCACCGCCGTTGTGGAGGGCCACCCACGTTGCGCCCCGAGCGGCGTCCCCGAGCGCGTTCTGCACTGCCATGTCAGCACAAAAAGCAGAGCCATCCGTTATGTTGGACGTCTCTCGAAACGGACTGTCCGTGCCGCTGACGTCGTGGTGGTCGCGGCTTAGCACGATTGGCGCTGAGATTTCACCGCGCGCAACCGCTGCATTGAATGCCATAGCGATCGAGCAACGACCTACGCGGTCAGCGTATAGAATTCGAGCCTCTGAGCCCACGACGAGCTTGTTGGCTTCAGCTGCTTCGATCCAGCGCAAATTGTCGCGCAGCTGTGCTGCAACGCAGTCTGGAATCTCTGGCTCCGCGAGTCGCTCGCGTAGCACACGAGAAGCGATGCTATCCGTCGTCTCTAGATCTTCGTGCTTGCTTGACGTACAGACCCAACGAAATGGACCGAAACCAAGCGAGAAAATATCGCCCATTATGTCTTGCACGTAGCTCGGGTACTTGAACGCAGTCGTCGACATGGCAGCTTCTTCGGGCTTGACGCCGACACGCAGCACATCAGCACCAGCGCGTTGTGCTTCTAAGAGAAATGAGTTGCCATAGTCCCAAAAATGCATGCCTTTGGCCGTCAGACGATTTATCGCCAAGGCGTGACGACGCAGAGAGACTTGGACTAGCTCTTGAAAGCGTTTCGGGTCCTCAGCCATGACACGCTGCGACTCTTCAAACGTCAGCTGGACGGGGTAGTAGCCGCCATTAAACGGATTATGCAACGACGTCTGATCCGACCCGAGCTCGACGAGTAACTCACCCGTTGCGTCAGACTCGTCTGCAAGCCGCTCCCAGAGGGTCACGACATTGCCGTGAAATGCCAAGCTCACGACTTCATTCTTGACTTTTGCGTCTCGGATACGAGCAACACAAGCATGTAAGTCACTTACGATCTCATCTACCCAGCCCTGTTCAAACCGCTTCTTTACAGCCGAGCCGTCCATTTCAGCCGTCACGGATATCACACCTGCTATGACACCAGCTTTTGGCTGGGCACCACTCATACCACCTAAACCCGACGATACGTACACGGTCCCGTGCGTGTCTTCACGCTGCAAGTACTTGCGACAAGCGTTGAGGAGAGTAATGGTCGTCCCGTGCACGATCCCTTGAGGTCCAATATAACAGTAGCTCCCGGCCGTCATTTGACCGTATTGCGTGTTGCCCATTGCGTAGGCCTTGTCGTATAAAGTGCGTGTAGAGTAGTTGGGGACCATAAGCCCATTGGTAATTATCATGCGTGGGGCCGCGGGACGACTGGGAAAGAGCCCCATGGGATGGCCAGAGTACATGACGAGAGTTTGGTACTCTGTGAGCTCCGACAGGTACCGCATGGTCAAAAGGTATTGTGCCCAATTTTGAAAGACGCTACCGTTGCCACCGTACGTAATGAGGTGGTGGGGGAATTGCGCCACTCGCGGGTCGAGATTGTTCATGAGCATGAGCATAATACTGGCTGCTTGAAGACACTTTGCTGGGTACAGGTCAATGGCATACCCTTTCATTTCGTATTGCACCGGACGAAAGCGATGCATGTAGATGTGGCCTTCACTCTTCAATTCTTGAGCAAACTCGGGCGCTAGCGTGGCGTGGAAGCGAATGGGAAAGTAGCGCAGTGCATTTTGAACAGCCAGTACGAGGTCGTTGCTGGACAAACTATGGAGATTGCGAGGCGGCGCCTTGGGCACCGTGAAAACCGAGTCGTTGCTTGGGTGCGAGGGCAAGTCAGCCGGAATGCCATTGCGCAAGATACTCAAATCCACACGCGAAGACGAAGCCATTGCGATACTTGAACAATATGTTGAAAGATAATAAATACTAATGTCAAGTCATTAATTATATCGAATATATCAGCACGGTAATAGCAGCACTATACAAATCAAGAGAGATGCAATCAGAAGTTGACTAGCAAAATCTCTTGGCAGCATCTCAGCACACTCCCAAATTCGATAGAGAACCCTGTAGTCACAGCCTTTTAGCAATTAGAGCCTTCATTTACTATAGAACACATCTTCGTTCTTTATCATATCAATCAATATTAAAAATTGTATACTGTTAGCGATCACTGCCATTTAGGCTCACTGCCAAATACATTGTTTGCCGAAGTGCTAGCACTTGCGCCCGCAATGAAGCGTAGCCTACGTAGAGAAAATCTTATTTTGTACGGCTGATATGTGCCTGGAGTGACGTCAGCCACAGTGATGAGCATTTCGGATGATTATGCTCGTCTTGATGATGTAAATTATGGTCATTAAACAGGTCTGGTCATTTTTTTGCAAGTTGAGCTAGACTTACGAGCATGTTACCTCTTGCTGCAAAAATAATGCTAGCATGTCTATTCTAATATGTGTTCGAGTAAAGTGGACTTAAAATGGGTACGCCAAACATGGGACCAAATATTCTTACGGCGAGTATGATCTAATCAAAAGAAATTTGAGCTGTGCGCGCGGCTTAATATCCGTAACACGTGCATCCAGCAAGTTTCAGCAATAGAAGCTCAAGGATCGTACTGGTGGAAACACTCTCATAAAAGAAAAAAAATAGGATTAAATTTTGCCATTAGTGAAGGTTGTAACTTGACACGAATGCACATAAACGACAAGCTTTCTTAGAAAACCAAGCGAAGTGTTCTTGTTGCACCGGGTCTGAGTTCTGCATATGTAATCTGAATACTTTGATAAATATATGCTGACTTTGTATACTTGTTTGACAGTGTCGGAATTGATATCAATCGAAAATATAAAATGGATCCACAACCGACGGACGCGAAGAGTTTATCGGCGGCAGTCGTACAAATTATTGTGTGCGGTTTACGTGACCTCCTATATCAAGGCTGATCATCGATATGTTATATACTTCCATGCCCGCGTTGATACAGAAAAGAATATGATTGTCCAAAAAAGTAAAATTTACGACCAGCAGAGCGGAAGATCGCAAGCACCACGCGTACTTAATCATTCGTGGGCATGGCCGACAGAAGATAGTGAGCATTTCTGCCTCTCAAATCAAGACGAGAAGACTCTGGCTTTCCTGTTCTTTAAAGATGAAAGCCTTAAGCCTAATCGCTTACACCCTACACAAAAGCTGTAACCGGGCCTGTGCTGCCTGAGCTTAAAGGTTAGACTTTGTTTGAAGAGCTTGAAATGTAAGGGAAGTACAAACGAAGCCGCCTTTTTAAATCCTAGCAAATCAGTAATCCTTTCCAGCCGTGCGAACGGTTCGTCCGACAGATATTTCCATCCATCCCGAAACTTCAGGCATTAATCTTCTCCCGTGGACACATGAATGACTTTAACTGCTACCAGATGTGATGGGTTTCATAACACCTTGCAATGAGGAGGCGTTCAGAAAAAAAAAACCTTTTGGTCAATTTTCCCAGATCAAAAGATTGTAGTCAAAAGACTGCTTCACTCAAGACAATAATCATCTTTGGACAGAGACTTTATCACATTTGGTCTGTTTCTTATTGTACAAACTAGTATAAACAGTGGCAACGTCTTGTCGTGCACCAGAAAGTATCTTCAGGTCTTCTTTGAGCTGGATGCCAGCTTTTACCACGAAAGTTACCTATCTTTAGTTTTTGATGTCCGGATGTACAAACTTTGAGATATTACGGCATGAAACCGTGGACCAATTCAGCAAAGAGCTAAAAAAAGCAAAGCTGATGTCATTACAAGATCTGACACAATTTGTCGGGGTCGTGGCTACGATGCATGTTTGCTTTCGATCTTTTGTGAGCTCGAGTTAGTCATTCTATCGCTCTTTTTGCATTCTTCGGGAAGAAGACTTATGCGCTGTCCCTTTGATCAAAAAGATTTCGTAGACTGAGTAGCGCTTTGCTTCGTTTACCTTGAGCAATCGACAGTAGGCGTGTGATCAAGGATACAACATTGCTAACTACGATATGCAGATCTTCATCGAAGTGTCAAATGCATCGCATATTGGACTCGAATTACAAATGAACAAAGCAACGAATACATTGTCGAAGAAAAGTGCTTTTTTAATAATAAGTTCTCAATTTCCAACAAGATTTTATACACTTTTCACCATATTTTACGCCGATCCCGTAAAGGAGACAAATGCCAATAATCGTTTGTTTTACTCCACTGCTGGTGGGCTCTAGGTAAGCAAACACAAAACTTGTGGTCAATGCACAGTGTGGTCAAAGCACAGTGTGGTCATTGATTACGCTATTGAAGCACATCAAGCCCCCTAAAAAAATTAAGTTTTTTGAAATACAGCGGAAAAGTAATGCAATGCTCCGATATATCATCTTAAAAAATAGTGCTTATGCGCGGAACGAGCTAATCACATTATTATTTACGTAGTATCATATTAACAGACTGCATTCTAGAATATATGTTTTCGGAATTTGCGCATTACTTATTAATTCTAGTATGTGACCATGATATGAGCCACTCTCTGCAACGCCGGCTTGTACGTTGCCTACCGCGAAGCGCATACACTTGACTGGTGGTGCAGGATTCATTGGAACGCACGTGGTCATCCACTTGGTAAAGCACTACCCCTACTACTACATTGTCAACCTTGACTCTATTGACTACTGCTCATGCGTGCGCAACGTACACTCGGCTATCACGTCCTAAGGCAGCAATCACGGGGTACATACGCAAAGCTGTGGTGCTGATTGACTGGGCTTAGATTATGCAGCAATGTCACAGCAAATCAAGGCAACAAAAGGCTACAAAAGATCGTCGCAGCTTGAGATATAAAACCCAGATGACAAGGATGGTATGAAACCTTAAAATTTAAGTGTGCTTATTTTGACGCGATAAAGCGCTGTGTATAATATGGAAGCTGGTTTAGTCGTATCAACATTGACGCGAATAAATATTGTAATGCGATGCTGATTTGCGTTTTGATTTTGATGAAGCCACGGCAGTGCTACAGGAGGTGTTATTTTGAATATTTTAATATACATTATGTTTTGCCCTAAATTGAAAGTTGACATTATACTTCCGGGACGTAAATTTAATAATAA
>RCHQ01000254.1:0-66091 GCA_003676415.1 Plasmopara muralis | reverse complement strand
GACCTTCTCCACCTGACCGACTTTGCTCGCGGCCTCCCACAAGAGCTTTCGTGTCAAGTCTTGCTGTGACTCCATTGAGAATGAAGTGACCAGCTCGGTTTGGTTGAATGTTTCATACAAAGGGTCCTACTCATCCAATTCAGCGTCCCACCTGTCGCTTTAACAGCCCATGGCGTCGTCTCTCCCGACGAAAATTGCCATTTGCTTCGACAAGGAAATCAATAATGGATTTTGATGGCAATGCTGGATGGGAACGTGTCTTGTCCATGTCGGGGACCTGAGTGCGTGGCCTTTCCGTGCTATGCTGGGTGACTCCTAGTACTACAAAAATACCGCTGCACTCAAATCCTTTCTCTTTTAAATGAGTAATTAGGTCATTTTTCTACTGTACCCCTCCGACTTGAGGAAGAGGTTGCAGCCACAAGAAAGAACGAACAGATGGTACTTATCACCTCACTATTTGAAGAGTAGCGAGCGTTTTGGATTGACAGTGTAGGTGTGGTGCCCCCGCGGTACGCTTTGCTCGATCTTTTATTCTCAAGTATTTGGAGGTCAAAGTGAGCGGCCCACTGGTGAACTACACACATGGTATCTGGAGTAGCCTCACGGCCGATCTCTTGGGCCACATCTTATTACTCACCCGTATATAGGAAATTAATATAATATGAGGTGGCTTAATGGTAACACGAAAGGTAAGCTTTAGAGACTTCATGAGGCACGAAAAGAAATCAGAAAACACTTCGGGTGCACAACGGAATGTACCTTGTAGACAAAGAGTTAACCAAGCTGATTAAAAGCGTGCTGTCTCAGCAGGCAGAAAGGATCAAGTGTATAATTGCATACAAAGCTCGGAGTATGTTGCACTACAAAAGCGCTTGTAGGTTAAAGCAGTAAGTACGACAATGCTATATGACTCGTCACGAATACGCATTATACGAGTGTGACACCGTATGAGCACGATTTCAATCCGAGACCTACGCTTAAAACAGCTCAATAATCTCCGCAAATTAGGATGGCAAGGCAAAGAGAACAAAGCTGAAGCACAAAAACTTCAAGGGCATACGCCTTGGGTATGCTGAGAACATTTATGGATTCCGCGTGCTTAATTTGGCGTTTCCAAGGTAAGGTCGCTCCGTCAAATTGGACAAGCGTGAAGTTCATGTCCTCGATAGAGCCAGCTTGGTCATCCACATCAGCGAGAATATTGTCACATACTCATGCGACCCGGCGCAGGATCCCGCTATGACTCAGCTATTTGCATAAGACGGACCGCAGCTACTGTACTAGAGTTGGCTTGGCGCCGTGCACCGTCGACGGCGATTTATCGATCTGTCCAGACGTGCTCATGAATTAATTTTAGTATTTGTGTATAGAACGGAAGTCGAGAAAGATTGAAAATCACAGTGACGGACTACCATCTCCGAAGCCGGAACAGATGAGGACGGTCTTCTTGGTAATGCCGTTCTTGTATCGCTGTATCATTGATGCAAAGTATTTTTTTCATGGCTAATACGAAAAAAAAACATATACTGTATTTAAATGTGGTAGATGCTAAAATGATTATCCCTGAGTTGATAAAATAGCGTGTGGTGTATATGCCATTTAAATCTGATTCAATGGGTTTGCCACATAATTATCATTGAAGTCTAATACCGAGAAAATAATCCGCTTGTCAATCGGTTTCGTAGAAGGCACGATGGAGAATCAGCGTATATGGATAGAGCGAATTTGAGCGAAATAACAAGCAAAGTGTGCTATGACATTACACCCGAGCTACACATATGCAGATAGCCACGAAGTTTGCAAATCTGTGTATGTCTCATCTAAAAGCATTGCCTGTTTGACGGTGCTAACGACAGCACTGTATCGTTCTTGGGTGCTGTCCATCCGAGGTTACTAGTTGAGCGATGTTGCGGCTGCTTGGCTTATCACCGACACGGTTCGGATTTTCGTTTTTAAAGCAACGTATTTATGCCTACGTCCCTTAACAGAGAACTATGAGGAGAACACCCGGAAGGCCTCGATGACCTAGTCAGTACGAGAAAAGTTAGTATTTAGCTTTCAGTAGTAAAGTACGCACCAATTGTGACGTAGGCCACGGTTCATGTCGCTAAGCGAATCGAAGTTGTGCAGCCAGCTGAAATGTGATTAATAAGTAGTCGAAGTTTCTACGCGCAGGTCTAGAATAATTAAGTTCAATCACGTGCGTTTCAATGTGTAATTGAGTGGAAATGCTGATATACAGACCGAAGATACCAATGGGTAAACTTCATACTACGCGAACGTTGCAGCATCAAGCTTGAGACAAAAGCTGTACAAAAGCTGAATGACGAGGAAACGTAAAAAATCCACTTCGTATGTAATTTTCAAAGCGATGGTATGAACGAGTTTCTCTCCTCTGTTAGAGCAATATGGTAAAGACCAAAAAGCTGGGTACGACTTTTACTTCCCACCGGTACATCTGTTTAAGTTGACCCGAAATGAGTAGTTTGGCAGTACCGTAACCTACAAGTTACCGAAACAGCTGTCTGCCTGAAGGAAGCCAGTCAGTCCCACAGCCATATCCCTCACACCCCTGCCCTGTCGGCTTTAGCGGAGCCTATTGGCATTTCCTGTGTTGGCTGGAATAAAAGGACCGGACGTTGCCGTCAAACGTACGAAATGCGTGCATCCCAATCCGACGCGCCTTTCGATACGACAGCCGTGGTCGTCGGCTTCGTCGTGGCGGGCACGATGCTACTCGCTCTCGGCGGCTGGTTTATGTGTTGGTGCCGACGTCACAAACGGGTCACGCGACACCAAGATGGCCACAGTCAGAGCACCGAGTACAAGGATTTCGCCCTGACCCCTGATTTGATGGCTATCGTTGCCGACAGCAGTCGCCGATGGCCTTCGACTTCGACAACGTTTAGCGGCAAGTGGCTGTACCATTTCCCACGGATCGCCAGTGTCTCATCCATTGACTTTTTTGAAAACCTTAGCTCACGCGTTGGCCGAAATTCGAGCAATACGGCGACGACACTGCCTCCTGTGACCTCACCGCAAGTCGTGGACAAGTGCGATGCAAGCGACGCGTTGGCGTCCAATGCATTGGCACTTGAGCAGACTCGTCTTCCGCCAAATTGCGTCGTGGATGGCGAGTTACTCCACGAAGGCACATTTACCTTGGCTTTCCGTGCTACGGTTGTGATTGAAGGCCAAGCGACTCGTCAAGTCGTCGTCAGGCGACTGCTTCCAGAGCTTGCAGAGCAGCAAGCGTACCGTCAGGCCTTCTTGGCCGATATTGCACTCAGTATCATGCTTTCACATCCACGCATTGTAGCGTTTATTGGCTTTTACGACCCGACGCAGCGCGTGTACGACCTCGATTCGCCAACGTCCCCATCTCATCTCGTGGAATTGGTAGCCCAACCTTCAGCAGTGACCGAATACATGCCGAATGGTGATCTCCGAGCGCTACTGACCCTACGGCCTCGCAATGCACAAGAATTTGGATGGTTCCACGCGACCTCGGTGCCCAAGACAAAAGCACACCTTGCACTCGATATCGTCGATGCCCTCGTGTATCTGCACTCTCGACCAGCTGGCGTCCATACGTCGCTTCATCCTCGACAGCTCAAGGCACAGAGCGTCTTCTTGTCCGAGCATTGCGATGCCAACCTCTGCGCTTTTGGAGTAAAACGCGCAGTGGGGATGCAGGCCATGTACACGCAAAGTGACTTTTCCGTTGCCTGGCTTGCGCCCGAGTTGCTTCGGGGCGAACCTCGAAGTGAACAAGCTGACATCTACTCCCTGGGGGTTTTGCTCACGGAACTTGACACGTGCGAGCTCCCGTTTGCTGCTGGCATCGACGTGGATGATGGCGTCGACGAACAAAGTCAATTGGCTTTACTTGTGAGTTCCGGGTGCATTCGTCCTGCTCTGTCATTGGATTGCCCTGTCCCCATTCAGGAGCTCGTCATGCGATGTTTGAGCTTCTCCCCACTTCAACGCCCTCCAGCAATTGAAGTACAACACACGCTACGAAAGTTAATTAACGGCACGAGTATCTGTGACGCATCTCTGGCCTCACTTCCATCCAATGTCTCGTCATTTCAAAGCACACCAAGGAGCGACAAGACGACTCTCAATTCTCTCTAAACGCCGTGATGGAAGACGTCATCAGGCTCCTGTAATAATAAATAGTCAACCTGTACATTAACAAAGACACTTTTCCTTATCACAAAAGATGGAGTCGGGACAAATCTCATTATCCAGGAAAACGTACAATGATGTATTCGATGAAGTGGCGCAGTGTCGAACGACAGCAAGATTGGGCGCACCAAATACAACGAGCCCAAAGTGATTTTTTTAAGGTCGCTGAGATCATCTTTGACGGGAGTGTACTTGGGTGAAAGCCCCATGCCTCTCACGTTACTGGCACGAATGGCAACTCACATTTAATTTTTTTCAGGTCTACCATGGAGGGACTCCCAAAGGCAACAGACTCGAGCACGATTTTGATTGACGTAAGGGGTCAAAAGTTGCCACTCATACAGAATCCTACGCTTGAAAACAAGACGTTGACCAAGCGGAGCTCCTGCCATTGAATTGATGGCACAAGCGTTGCCACTTGGTTATTCCCACCTATCTTCCATCACAATGCAGAAAGGGTGTTCTGCTTGCCTTTTAAGTGTCAAATGAGATGATGTAGTTGTACGATAGGCAGCATTTCAAGACAACGTGACCCAGCTACCTCGCCACTCTAGATACTCTTCACTTTTGTTATAAAGAAAGCTTCGGTATAACTGCCGCCTTTAAAGTACTTAGACACCATCAGTGACTTATTTGCAAAAAGAGTTCCTTAGTCATAAATGACCCGCACTGCACGATCATAGGTACCCGAGTCTAATTTTAATTGTAAAGTTGGGTGTCGTGATGAAGGGATTAATAATAAGGCTCCTATTGTCATTATTCACGAGTGTGACAAAACAAAGTGAAATTGTCTTCGTAAACGAGTCCACAAGTTGAGTGTTAAATGACAGCTGAAAAGTATGCAATTTATTTCGTTTCTTTTCTGACATGCAGCCATCCGTGTAGCAAGACTTATACCGGTAATGAAGATGGTTTCCTTGTCATTTTTTTATACCTGCATTTCATTGGCTAAAATGGATGAGCACCTCACCGCCAGTTAAATCTTTATTTGACCGCCAACTCCAATCTCTCTCTTCATTCCCGAAAGACTCCCTTTAGCCCAACATGCCGGTACGTCTAGGCTCGCATACGTGACAATTCGGTAGCTAAAATACGAAAGAGCTGTGACTAATTTATACAATGCTATTGTCCTATGACTATGCAAAATAGATCCGTCAATTCCAAGTCGTTGGTCGCAAGGCTCCCACTGAAAAGGAGCCAAACCCACCGGCATACCGCATGAAGCTCTTTGCGCCCAACCCGGTATTGGCTCAGTCGCGCTTCTGGTATTTTCTGCACCAGATGAAGAAGATGAAGAAGACTACAGGCGAGATCCTGGACATTAACGAGGTGCGCAAGCAAGTGAATATCTTCTCAAAAGTAATGAGATATTACTATTGAGAAGTGGGAATGGCTGAGCCCCTCTCGCCTCGTCCGTCGTACGCACAATTGCGACAAGTGTGCTGTACTGTCCTCCTAGCGACCTTGTCAAAAGTGCTTGTTTGCCACGAGAGTGGAGATTCGATCGGTTTCCCCTCATGCCACTCTCCACTCCAGCTTGCAAACCGCTTTGTCGTCTAGTGAGATCGCGGTGTGATCCGTTGTTTAGCTTTTTTGGTTTCAAATCTGAAATGAGGGGACTTTTTTCTGTAAGCCCAATTTCAAAACAACCCACTGCATTAGGACGAGGCCTTGGTATGATCCCCCTTATTATAAACATCATGCTAACCTTTATATTCTTCTGTGTTTAGCTGACTGAAAAAAACCGTCGCGTGATCAACAACTATGGCATCTGGATTCGCTACAACTCCCGAAGTGGCACCCACAATATGTACAAGGAATACCGTGACGTGACTCTGTGCAAAGCCGTCGAGCAAATGTACTCGGAGCTTGCGGGTCGCCACCGCGCCCGCCCACGTTCGATCCAGATCATGCGCACTGCCATCGTCGCTGCCAAGGACTCGAAGAAGCTTAATGTGCAACAGTTTCACGACTCGAAGATCTCGTTCCCACTGTCGCATCGTCTCCCACGTGCGGCCCAGAAGCACCACAACACGGTCTTTAAAGCCTCGCGTCCTTGCACATTCCGTGGTTAACTTTACCATGTTGCCTTTGGTGGAGGGGACTAGTGAGATGTTGCTTGGTTCATGCAAACTTAAACTGGGAGTTTTTTGCTTTGTTTTTTTGCATTTAATTGTTGCAACTTTGGCATATAACTTTTGCTAAGGCTTGCAGGGTAGTGCGTAGAGTTGCCAAAAGTAGTACTTGCTGCTGACGATACTTTCTGATCGATTGGGTCCTGGACTCAGCCCCCGTCAACAATGATTGTTCCCCTAGTTGTAAGCGGCTCAAGAGTTCGTCAACAAACTCAAAAGCTGCTGCGATTGCTTGTGGTGGTATCTCTGTATCCAGTGTTGCCTTGTTAGCAGCAAATTTCAGTGCGTCGTTCGGTTTTGACACTAAAAGCGCAATTTTCACAAATTTAGCAACACTTTGCGTGTCTGTTGGGGCGACACATACATCAAAAGTCCGAGAGTGAATGCCAAGGCGTTGAAGCCAATCACTAAACTCAAGGTGCCGAATTACTATCGGCAACTCGAGATGCAAATGGGCGCAATCATAGCTATTGAAGTCCAGTACAAAGCCATGGTAAAGCAGATAAATGTAATTGGGCTGAGCATAGTTCTCGAGGACTTGTTGTCCTGGTTGAAAGTCCCAAGAAGCTTTCGTGATGGCGTACGCCCCAGACGAATCAAGGGTCGTAAAGTGTGGCAAGTGAGTTCGAGTCACTTCGTGGCAATTGACCATATCAAGAAGTGGCACGAGATGTCGTTGGCCGTGCCACCAAATGGTGCGCGAGTCAAGAATGGCGTTGGCCCAGCGAAAGCGGCTAATTGTGAGCCACTGGTACGTTCCATTAGATTTGCCGCGCGTCAAGTGATCCGAGATTAGAGTATATACCTCATCGACTTGATGGCGGTAATGGGAAACAAGTGCCAGTAAATCAGTACCTTCCAGCGCCTTCAATTGCTCGCCGTCTTGCTCATAGAAAAGAGGCGAGCTGACACCATTAGGCAGACCATTTTCAGCTGGTAACATGTCTAGATACGGTTTCCACTTTGAATCGAGAGAAGTGGGTCCAAACTTTTCCTCTAAAAGATGAAGAAGCAGCATCAAGTCTTCGCTTGGGAGATTGACACGTTGCGTTGGAAGCGCTTGCATTGTCTGGCTTACCCAACGCGACTGTACACCTGATTGCACATTCATGACAAGGTGCACCGGTACTTGTAGATACACGTCTCCGGTCGCCAGGGGCTTGGCCGCAAAAGCGCCATACCCGACGGATGCGTTCACATATCGCACCTTGAGCTGATTTACTGGAAAATTGTGACGAAGAATCCATCGCTGGAATTGCTCGAGCTTGTCATCGTTTGGAGTTTCATTCAAAACGAGATCAGCTGTCGAAACAAAGTGATGGTCAGATTCTAGCTGAAATCTCGTCAACTCTTGTTCCAATGTAATCTGAGCGCTCTGTACAATTTGTTTTCTGCTCACACGAAATTTTACTGCGTGGTGAAAACTTGTAGTTATCGCACGACTTTTGTCAAGGATCTCAAGGTCTTCCTCTAAAGAAGTTGCGTAGCTCTTTACCTGCTGCTTGACGAAGCTTGACAGGAGCGATTTTTCGTTTTGCCCCGACTTGGCATCAAAGTTCGGCATGAGATTAGGTGGAAAACACTCGCTGAACGCTCTCGCATTGATACAAGCGGTGACTTGGTCGTCATTCATGTTGTACAAGGCCATGTAAAGACGCACTAAGGCAGGGTCTTCTAGCTTCCCAGTACGAGAGATACACGCCTGCGGACCATCTTCGATTCCAAGGCGTGAGAGAATATGCCACTTGGACATGAAAACGTGCCTTTGCTCCGTGGAATCTTTAACCATCGCATACGCTTCTGCAAGTCGTGGAAGTCGAATCATTGCGCAATCGAATTTATTGTCTTTCATGAGAAATCCATGGTACAAGAAATAAATGTAATTGTTATTGTCTCCATAATCTTCAAACACTTGCTGTCCACTGAAAGTGTCGCGATCCGCTCGTATGCTCATGCCTTCAGCTTGCAATTGATGATGGTCGAGAAAATGCTGTCCATTGTCGTGTTGGCGATCTTTGCCATCTGATTTTCCATTAAACAAATCCCCAAACGGCACTAGAACGCGCTGGCCTTGGATTGAAAATGCCCTCGAACTTACTAGAAAGCGTACCCATTTATATTGCAATAATGTTATGGTCCCCTCTGGACAAAAAGAGCGAAAGAGGTGCCAAAATTGATCATACGCATTCGTTGCTTGGCGTATTTCCTTTTTTGCAGCTATGATCATATGTTCATCCTGTAAAGCATCAATATCCTCGTCGGCAAAAAATAATGGTGTTGCCACATCACTTTGCATTGGAAGTAGCTGCAAGTACGGAGCCCATCGTGACGCATGTCCCTTTGCTTGCTCTACCAACAAAAAAGCCGTCAGCACTTCGTCTTGATCGCTCTTAAGTATCGCCAGATTTCTCAACAGCTTTGAATTTAAGCTCCAATCCTCGGCGATTGTATCGTAGCAGCTAGAAAAGGATATTTCAGCTATTGAATGTCTCCAAAAATAAGTAAAAAAATCTTACATGATAAGGCGCTTTGGTACAAAGAGGAGCTCATCGCTTGTTTTCAGCAAGTGCAGTGCAAGAACGCCTTTACAATATTTACATTATGTTGGATAAAGTGTACAAAGTTTCATAAAAAATGAAGCAACTCTTACCTCTGCCCAGTAGGGGAAACGGCTGAATTGCAATTTTATTGCTCACTATGCCACCCCCGTCTTGGAACCATTTCAAGAAAGCAGAAATTCTTTTTTCTTCTGGCGATTGATGCACGACAGCGCTAAGCCGTGGCGACGGCACGAAAAGAACGCCTGCCAACAGGATGAAGAAGGCCAACAATGGAATGAAAACGTTGCTTCTTGATAATCTGTTTTGGCCGACCGATGTTTTTTTCTTGAAATGAAGTGCCTTGTGCTGGCTGGTGGCAGCGACAGCATTAGTGTTGATGGACAAAGGTTTGCGCATGGATCAGATCCGAGAGTGACGTTTCAGAAAAACCTTTGATTTCATTCATAATAATCAATGCCACTTTCTATCTACATCATAGGCTATAATAATGAATACTTATCGTGAAGATAGGATAACGAGCACATATTGGGTTTGCCTACAAAGTGAAAATTGTTTACGCGAACAATTCCGTCGATTTTGCTAGCGATCTTGAGAACTATGAAACCGTAACCTTTCCGTCGCACTTGCAGACGTTGGAGCCTGACACAACGGAGATAGCTTGTTTGCTTTGAAGCAGCATTCACAAACAAAGTCCTTTTTTTAATAAATGCGAGCCTTCAAACGAGTCCTGCCCCTCGCCTTATCCGCTTTTTCAAAAAGCCTTTCACCGTAGCAACGTCTTCATCTCCTTTCGATGCTTGTAAATTCCTTGCACTGGTTAATCGCCTTGACGAACTTTAGTTTCTGATTTAAATGACATATGCATCATGTCGCCAGCTTTTGGAGACACATCTACTTGGTTTACATCTTCACAATGCGCCGTCGCCTTTTCACACTTTGTATTAAACCACAGTGTGAAACGGTGTCTTTGGCTTGTCCTTAATTCCCCCGCGCTTCATTATCTTTGTGACTCTTTGTATCGTGCTCGTCGGTATTGGGTCCAAACACTTAGGGAATCCTTGTGGTTAAAAACGACTGGCGCATTTCGGTGTTAAGCTATCGCCTACCAAAGCGAATCTTGAGGCCACCTCCTAGTTGTTATGATCGCACGTTCAGCAAAAGGTAGAACAAAACAGACGCTTCTTGTCCGGATGAAGAAGCGACACTGCTGACTTCGTTGCTCTATAAAGTACCTTGGCAAAGTTTTATTTGTTTTAGAACTTGTCAGCTTCGTCTGAAAAGAACACGTTGCCGTTAGAAAGCAGTCTTGATGAGGAATTTAGGCGCCGCCTTTTTGATCGCCGATGGGCTTAATCCTATCCTAGCAGCTTAGAGTGAAGAAAAGCTATTTGCACTGCTCGAATTCCAACAAGATTGTAGAAAAGCGCTCGAGCTACACATTTTCATCAATCGCTTGTGCGAGCCACACGAGCCGGGCGACCAACGAATGACCTGACCGGAAGCACAAGAGCGCGACATCTTGGAGCTTCTTGCGAGCGTAGAGCGTGCGCAGAAATGCCTACTGCTGACTAATACGCAATTTTTACAATTAGTGAATTATTGAGCTCCTTTGGAGAAAAGACGGGTAAAGTTTCTTGGTTGAACGTGCCTTTTCATGCTTGATGTTGTTGGTACTTATTGAATTTTCCATGGTGAGTGAAAGGTTTAAAGGCGTGAGACAAAAAGCGAGACTTTTACAAGAAGCAGACAACCTCGAAAACAGTGAGCCTTAAAAGTTAAAAACTCGTTGCGTTGGCTTCTTATTAGCAACATCCTGGGCGGTGTCTGCTTCAAAGTCTTGCAAACCATTTCCTCAGGAATCGTACAACTTTCGAGCAATACCTCAAGTGTACAACTTAGACCTTACTGACGTATATATAAAGGCCAAAATTTCTTCAGTAGCCAATGGCACCAGAAACAAAGTGCTTGCCGCAATTGCAGTTGAAATAAGTACGATGCGTTAGAAAATATGGCCATTTACTTGAAAAGTTATTGCGATTGAATTGCTTCCTTTCAATTGCACTCACGATCATCTAGGATATGGTGTCATCGGAGAACTTGCACAAAGTTTGAAGTTGTAGCATCAGAAACGTGCTGCCGAACGTCTGCGATCAGTTTCATCTTGGACTAAGACCATATTAATGTTTGCACCAAAGTCGGATGTTGCGATACTAGCTAGGTATGCAGTAAGTTAATAGCAGAAGCGATATAGAGCAATGATATTTGTAAAGTGCGCTTGAATATCAAAATGTGCTTGCTACTATGAGGTTTTAAATCTAACGATTTGCTTTTTTACCAAGAAGATAGCAAAAGTATTGTGCAAGTTAAATGTTACCCGATTACACTTATGAGCTCAATACGCTTGTACCTCTCTCGAGAAACCACCAACTTTGAGTAGTAATGTCGAGGTGGATCAATCGTCTTTGAGCATGTGAAAAGTCAAGCTTGGAAACCTTGTGAGCGCCTTGAAGTCTGATATGAAAGTCACTCGATTGACTGATGGAAGTACCAAATGATAGCGAGGTATAAACGTACACTTTGACGAATTGATGAGAGAAACATGAAGCAAGCCTTCGAAATCGCAGAGCCACGAGCCGAGACCACGACGACATGAATGCTTTAAAGCATTTGTTCTCTAAGGCAGCTCCACTGCCTATGTACTCTTCTCGATTCACTCGGTACCTTTCTCGTCCAACCAAGCAAGCAGCCAGAGTATGTGTCGAGTTTAAAGCGGCTGCAGAGAATGAGGCCACCTCTTAGACTCTTGCCGAGCAAGAGTCCCGTTTCAGCCACTTGGTCTCGAGAGCTTCGCGCACAGTGAAGCGCATGCTCGGGTTCAATTGCAAAAGTCCTTCTGCAAACTCCACCAACTCCCCCGAGAGTGGACAGATGGCCGATTGCTCTAAGTACATGACTTTCAAGTACGAGCGCAGCCCGACGCGACAAAACATTTGAAACCCATGGTCCGTCGGTCGGGCAGCGTCAAACAGTGGTTTTTTCGTCAAGAGCAGGATAAACATGATGCCAAGGGACCAAACGTCGGCTTTTTGCAAATCCAAGACTTCGCCTGGTTTCGAGACATTAATTTCGGGCGCAATATAGGTTTGCAGCGGGGGCGACGGCAGCTTCGAGACGGGCTGGAGTTGATTCTCGGATCCTACAAACATGGCATGTTCAAAATCACCAATTTTTAAGAGATTTTCACTCGTCACAAAGACATTTTCCAGTCCAAGATTGCCATGGACCACACCGTGGCCGTGTAAAAAGTGCACTCCAGAGCAAATTTGAAACATCACGTTTCGAATTTCTCGTTCGGTTGGGAAGCTCGTAAGCCCTAGAGCGTCTTGAGGACTTTGAATGTACGCATTCATGAGACTCCCCAGCTCGCAGAATTCAATAATCTGATGCAGTCTCTCATTCACACAATAATAGCCGAGCAAATGGACAAGATTCTCGTGCAGAGGGTGCTTGAACATTTCGCAATAATTGGCAAAGTAACACATGATTTCGAGTTCATTCTGCGCCAACGTTCGCGTATCGCCACGGACGTGGAGTTGCGTGTTTTTATCCACAAAGAGCCCTTTCATCCGTTTGCGAAGCAGTTTGTGGTCACTCACCACATCCACGCGTCGGGCAGGATCGACGAGGTCGCACAAGTTCCACTCGACATTTAACGACCGACTCGGGGTCGTGAAAATGTGCGGAACACTTTTCGGACCGGAAAACTGGGCGCTCTTGGCGTGCACAATGGCCTTGTGGCGAAGGGCCTTTGACTCGAGAGAGAGCGGCTTTTTCAATCGAAGGCGCTGTAAGAGCCACGCTTGGGACGCGGCAAGAGTCTTCAGAGCGTCTACGACCGTGCTAAACCACGTGCGTATGGGCAAGATCGAAACCATTCGACGCGTCCTTCAACAAGTGGTACATTTTTAGAACATGCGCAACTTCCTATTCATACTCTCACTTTACACGCACTTTACTTACGCACGTATTTCTACTCGTTTCTCGTCATTTTGCCTCGTTCGCGTGGCCCGAACGGCCGTCTTCCAGAGCAACCGACTCAGTGGCTACTTTTACTGGCGCTGTCTCTGTGCCAAGCTCTCGCGTCACCGTGTTGACCACTTGGCCTGTCACTCCTTTTTCTGCAACCGATGCTGACGACATCGACGATCTTTTCGATGTGCGAGACGTCAACCCATTCGATGAAGCACCCGCGCTCGAACTTGCAGACGACGTGCGGGGAAGCTGTTGACACGAGCGCTGGTGGGGCTTTCTTGCCATCTTTTGCGCTTGTCGTTCAGCCTCCTTTGCCGATTGAATGAATTCGTGCGCTTCTAAGCCACGACGCACTTCGTCGGCACTGGCCATCAACGCTTTGTGTTGCTGCTCCGTGAAAAACAAGTGCAACTCGCGCTGACGCTTCTCCGACTTGAGAGCATTCGCTTCTTCCAGACGCTTGCGACGCTCGTACTGCACTTGTGCACGTTCGGCGTAGCCCCTAGTGTTTTCGTAATTCATGTACCGAGGAGCGGTCGAGTTTAGTTTTTTACGGGACGTTGCCGACCGGATAAACTGGTCCGGTGGCCCACTGATTGACGCTCGAGCGGTCAGCGATGCGCGTCGGTTCACCGTCTCAAACACTGAACGCACGTTGGCAGAGCCCAAGCTCTTTCGACGTTCAGCAGCGATAAATTCTTCCTTTGTGATTGTCTTGTGGGACACGATGTGGTTGAGACCAGCCTGGATGCTATCCAAGACCCTGCTCTTCACGCTTGCGTATTGTTTCGCTCGCCGGACAGGTGAGGCAGAGGGTACTCCTTTAGCTGCTTCGGTTGTTTTCTTGGCCTTAAAGGAAGCAGTGGGAGCCAGGATCGACGCACGTTTCGGCGCAGTAAAAACCGTTGACTTTGGCTTCGCAACATTCGTCGAGAGCTTTGGCTTTGCTGCCTTCACAGTGTTTCGAGCTTGCGATGAAGCAGTAGACGCTGCAGTGGGAGCGGGCGGTGCAGCTTTTACAAAACCAGTCGCGCCTTTCGAGCCTGTATGCTTAACAATTGATTGCTGTGGCCTCGTCTTGCCGACTGTTGACTTGATGATCTTCGATGCCAAGCTTTCATTCTTCAATGGCGCTATCTCCTTTCTGGCTACAGAGGCCGCTCCTTGCGCCGAGCTTGAGACACATTGCTTTGGAACAGATACTGCTGTCGCTTTCTTCTTCACTGGTTCTGGTTTTGTCGACCTAGACAACGTACTACTGGCATAGATCTCGTGCGCTGGACGTAAACTCGCCGAGGGCACAGGCTCAACCTCGTCTTCACCGTCTGTCATGGGTCTTTCTCCTACAACAACAGTGTCTTCTGTCTTGATCGTATTATCCTTGTCAATCACAAACGATCGTTCCGTAGTCAGCATCGAGCGACCAGATGTTATGTCTCCATTAGAGGACGTCGGAGGTTCAGCTACAGACTCCTTCTGATCCATTGCAACAAGTCCATCGTCAGCACTCGTACCAATCAGCTCAATCTCCGTCTTAACTGCTTCCTGAACTTCTCTCAGCCGCTGGTTGCCGCAGTCATTGACCTCGATGCTGAGTGGAGCAGCATCGTCCGTAGCAATGACCGGGGATTCAACAGGGTGCTCGACTACAACCTCGTCGTCAAGATCCACCCGAGGCACTACGCTAGTCTCAATCTGCTGCTCCTCATCCACCTCGCCTTGTTCCTGAGAGGTATCACCATTGTTCTCGCTAAATACCATTTGATCACTCGTGACAGCCTCGTCTACAGGGACATCATATAATCCATCACCGTCCTTCTCAATAGCCTGTTCGACTTCAGCGCTGGTCTGATCGCCGCTATCAGGCTCGTCAGAATTACGACCATTTGCATCGTGGCGTTGCTGGTCCACGATCTCTTTGCTCTCGTTCATGGTCAACGAGTCAATTTCCGTATTTTCACTACCATTGACATCGACGTGCTTTACTTCATTAATTTCTTCACATATGTTCTCCTCGCTACTTGCGGCAACCTTATCAGCTTGTCCTGTAAAGCTCTCCGCTTCTCCATTCTTTGCAGAGGCGACTGCATCACTATCATTTACTGCTGCGACGCTTTCGTCGATTTCATCCTCGCTTGCGACCGTCTTCTCTATCAGATGAACTACTTCTTCTTTCATCACACCTGTCTTGGCAACACCACTTGGCGTCGATTCATCTTGAACCTCATCAAGAGTCAATAGAGACGCCTTTCCCGTCGCATCAACACATGTCAAATTCTCAGCGCTACCCTTCTTTTCAGATGAAGAAGTCACGTGCTTCCCCTTCAGCTGAACACTGTCCGCTGCTCCCTCGTGTTGTTTCCGAAGAGCTTCAAATTTGGCCTTCTCAGCACCAACGCAAATACTTCGCTTTTCTTCATTGGGAAAAAATTCACGCACAGTGCGAAATTTCAAACTATCCAGCGACTGTTCACATTTTCCTTCAAATCGACTAGCAATGCTTTTAACCGGATTTGATGCTTCGTCGCTCAACTTGCTAGACTGAGAGGGCATTACACTTTCGTCAACGCTCAGTGTCTTTCGTAAGGAAGCAGCATCGGGCGTTTTCATTTCGTCGAAAGACTCAACTTTGTACTTGGCTTTGGCTTCGTCTTCTGCTTTAGCCTTTAATTGCTGCTGCTGTGCCTGTGCTTCGTATTTTTCTTTCTCTGCACCAACACGGATGCTTCGCTCTGTGGGAAAAAATTCACGCACTGTACGAAACTTGAGACTGTCGAGTGACTGTTCCCGTTTGCCTTCAAAGCGACTGGCAAGACTCTTGACAGGCGACAATTTTGCAGGCTCGACAGGTGATGTAGATGCCGTGGACAGCTCCTCAGTCGACGGCTCGACGGCGACCGACAGCAACTCACTCGAATTGTCCGACACGATTCCTTCTTGACCACTTGCAGTCAACGAAAGAGCCTCGTCTTGAGCATCCTCAATCGACGAAACATCCTCGTTTGGCGTACTTTCCGTCAACGGTATCGTCTCCTTTAGCGAGCAATCAGTCGATAAAGCCGCCCCGTCTTGAGCACTTTCTCGCAACGGTACATGTTCAAATTCAGCACCTTCAGTCAACGAAACACTCTTAAGTCCAGCTCTTTCTATCGATGAATTGGCCTCAACTTCAGCACTTTCCGTCCGCATAGCAGCTTCGTTCTTAGCTTTATCAACCAAGATCGCCTCGTTCTCAGCGCTTTCTGTCGATAAGTTGAGCTCACTTTCAACTCTTTTTTCCAACAAAATAGCTTTAATTTCAGCTTTTTCCGTCGACTCGTCAGCCTCAGATTCAGCACATTCAGTCAAAGAAACAAACTCGGCGGACGATGCGATCGTTGTATCACTTAATGGCTCGAAACTTGGCACCACGCATTCATGGACGTGACTATCGCTTTCCTCTCGGTCGTCCTGCTGCAGGACAAAGCCACGCTCAACTTTAGACGTGCGCTTACTCACACTCACAGACGTTGTCACAGTGCGATGCGTCGTGACTTTTTGATCGACATCTACAGGCATCGATAAGTCGACCATTTCGGTGGAGTCACCACTCTCCCTTGTCCTTCCTGCCTCCAAAGTCTCGATTGCCGTCTCCTCCACCTCCACACTCGCTATCGCTTCTACGTTCTCCTTTAAAGCTTCCGATGAAGCTTCTCTCGCTGCATTAACGTCCACCGTTGACACTGGAGCAGCACTTGCAGCCTCGTCAGCGCTAGTCGCGTCCTCTTTAGAAGGCACGCCACCGCTTTGCAGTTCCTGCTTGCCACAATCCTCTTCTAAAAGTAATGACGTCTCGTCTAGCTTGATTGCATCCGGCACGTCCAGAGCCTTGACTGGAGCCTCCGTGTGGCTTGGCTGGGGCTTTTTAAGGCCCACTTTAAACCTCGAAAACAACGAACCCACTGCTTTGGTCCCACTCGCCTTAAACGCATCAAGGGACGACGTTCGCTCAAGATTTAACGAAGCAAGATCGTCCCTGGGCACGGCAACTTCGTGTGGCCGACTTACATCCGCAAACGACTCGACACCTTCCTTCTCAACACAAGCGTCCACCACGCTATTCGTTCCAACAACCGTCTTGTCCACAACCGTGCTTGCCACACTCGTCTCTTCCGTCTCAATCCTCGTGTCCGGCACTACAGTCTCGCACTTCCTACTGTCTTTGAGCGTCTCGACCGTCTCTTCACTCCCTTGCTCCTCATCAGGCTCGACCCTGTCTCGCTGAACTTCCTGGTGCTCTGCTTCGACACTTTTTCGACGATTCTTCTTCTTCTTCTTCTTCTTCTTCTTGCTCTTCGTGGCGTCGTCCATGGGACTCCCGACTGCCGCGTCCACTTGAGGCTCGGGTTCCACTTGCGCTTCGTCCCCTCGTTTGTCCACGGTGAGAGGCATCGATGACTCGACGATCGGCTGCTCCATCTCAGTCGCGACAGAGAAAATTGACTTGTGGGGCGGTGCACGTGCAAATTTCGCCACGTGCGTTGTCGGACCGTGAGCTCAGAGAAAAAAGATGGAGGCGTTACGACAGGATTATGCGCGAGCACGGGTTGGCAAGCAAATTGGGGCGAGAGCGAGCAACTGGCTGGCTAGATGAGGGTGTTAGAGAGAGGGCTAAAGGGGATTTGCCCAGATTATTGTCAAGCGTCAATTATTGTTACTAGAAAAAGGCCTATATGTACAGCTCATGCATGAGCTGTAACGGGCTTGGGATATTTTTTCTGAGTTGTACCGGTTTGCATATGTGACAAAGCCATTTTCTATCCAGAATTAAAGGTGGAACCAAGACAATTATTGCTGATAATTTGGTCATTTAATTGCAGTTTATTGCACACTTCGATAGGTTAAGACCAAGAGAGTGACTTCATTCATCGAAAGATTGACATTCTTTCTGCACGCTTCCTCTGTGCAACGTACTGTGTCGCCTCGTCAAGTTGCCGAATTTCGACTTAGCGTTAAATCTCTATGAAAAAAGCTTTAAGCTCCGGTGGCTCTGGCGGTAGCACCTATTGAGGAATACCAATCTTGATCAAAGAGATGGCGGATAATTAAGTGTGCTAAGCCTTCGTCCTTTCTTCTCTAGAAAGTCAAGTTTAGAGCTGGGTACTCACTCGTAAATACTCTACCTGAGTGATTTGTCTCCTGCGAGCACATGGAGAAGCAGTTGGGAGCAGTTTCCCTTGCTCTAAACTTTAATTTTCGCCAGCACTCACGCCTTATGTCTTCAAGATGGCCGCGAGCTATTTGGTTGATAGTATTTACAATTTTGGAGAAATGATACAAGGGCGCCATTGATGGAACACTTTGTTCACAAGCGGGTTGTGGATTGGCCTAAGCACTTCACTCTTAAGCGCAAACAGTGACTGTTCCTTTAGTGTACAGAGCGACTCTTTTATTTAGTGTACAGACAGACTTGCTTCTTCAAGATGCTGTTGAAATAACTTAATATGCAGGATATTAAGTTGTTGCGTCCGTGGGTGCGCTTGCTCGAATCCGGTCCCAACAATACCGAGTATAGAAAACATCCGCTGCTTTGGTTTTCGCAAGCAGGAGCACAAGATCATTGCCTATTCCGACATAGGTCGACGGAGTAAACATTTTTTTGTCCCGAGGGTTTTAAAGAGTCGCTGACAGAAGGTGCAATATTAGCGTTAGCGAACCATAGACGCGTGCAGCTATTGCAGAAAAAGTTACAATTTCCCATAATAGGTGTGTGGCTATGGCATTTAGCCATTAATAGTCTTGCAGTTCTGGAATCGAAGCAAAAAGCGACAGACAATTCATTGTACACGTTTGTAAACGAGGTTACTATAAACATTTTGTAAACTGACGCGTCGAGAAAGTTTGCAAGCCGGCAAACGATTGCGGACAGCCAACATAGTAAAGTGGGAGAAGTGAGAACAAGTAAGTTTCAAATCGACTGGTCAATGGCCCGGTACACGGCGTCCGATATAGGCTTAATTGTAAACTTTGAAAAAACGGACAGCAGAAATTGTTGATTGTTCTTGACAAGAAGAAACGTGATTACACCAAGGGTAGAAACAAAGTGAACCTGAATAATTTGGTGGGTTAAGTGCCAATTGTCTTTAGAGCTTAAGTGAGCCATCTTTCCACCCTCTGTGTGTATACGGCCCTTCAAATGAAGCCAAGGCAAATACGCGCCTTGAAAAATGAAAGGTATTGAACATACGGATCGTGCCACCAAGGTAGACGTGGCGATAAAGCTGGTGACCAAGTTTTGCTGGCAAATACCGGAACCCAAAAGTGGGTAAAACAGTGCTGTGGTTGTGAGAAACATGGCGCCATCAACAGTGGACATGAAATTCCTGCAAATTGGCATCATAGGTCCGCAAAACAAGAGGGTCACACAATTGTACATATCTTAATTCGCTTAAATTCACTACAAGCGGGTGCCTTAGCTTCACAAGAAACGTAAGACAAATATAGTTTCTAGATACCGCAAATAATCTCATGTTCGACGGAAACAAAATTGAAAAGGTGTTCATAACAGTTTAAATAATTGTTGTTTCACGACAATTGCAATTCGAACAAAGGCACTGTTTAGAAAAACATAATGACTGAATCCCGAATAACTCGATGCAAGTTAGTTCTTCGTTGACTTTATAGCCGAAAATTATGAATGAAAAATCTCTCCTAAAGATTTCAACACATTTTCCTTATCAGACAGATATATCTTATATCAGCCAATTTGGCAGCATACGTTGTGCCTAAATCGATGATCCAGGTTATTTTTAATCAAAGCAATACCTAGACATGGTGTCCAGATACACAATCCTTACAAAAAATGGCAAATCTACAGATTAACAACATGTCCTGGTGCCTGTTCTATAGTGCATTCAATCTGGTAGATAGCTACTATTAATTCTTATAAGAAGTTTGATATGCATCTCACAGCCAATCAAGTCTTAAAAATAGCCAGTAGGAGAGTGATATGTGTTGTTTCTCGATCTTTTGACTCCCTGCACGAAAAGCTGGCTTGTTTAAGACGATTAATTGACAAGCACCTGAAATGGTTGCCATTCGGCAGAACTTTGCCACGATGACACAATGGAGCTTTGCTTTGCTCTGTCATTAACACCGACGATTCTAAGAGCTGTGGTGACAAGAAAGGCTCAGTCTGCGCCGTGGGTGGTGGGCAAGAAGTACAGAAAGGCGCTCAGACATCAAATACTTGAAATGAAAGAAAGCGGTTCCGTCACCCAGTGCTCCGGCGGCACTTCTACTTAAGGGCCGTAAATATGACAAGGAGTTTGCGGAAGCTTAGTAAACACTCGATTCCGGTAAGGCTGTCAAGATGTCTCAGGTTAATAACTCCACTATCAGAACAACCCTATCATTCCGGGCCTAGCATAAATTTGTTGAAATGAACGTCACCCGCCATGCAAAACAATTGAAAGCCCAATAACCTCGATATTGTATTTGGCTTCCGAACGCTAATAGCAACACGAGATTTTAGCTTCTTTTTCACTAAGTTTTACTTGTAAAACCGAATGGCTTTTGATGAATACGTTAAGCAAAGACAAGGATCTTCTGCGTGCGATGATGTCGGATCCCTACGCCGTGACTTGCCACCGCGTTCTTGTATAATGCTGTATCTTTAAAAAAGCTGCTTGCTGATGTAAATAGCCGACGATTCTCTGGTGCATGGTCAGACGTAGAGAGCTAAGCGTGTGCTCAAAGATACAATGCAAGATTTGTACGCTGAATACTATCGATAAGCTAACAATATTCGTGCTTGCACTCAACACTGCAGCTTGCGCATCGCACTTTCTTACAAGAACAAACTAAGACGCCCTAGATCTCGGTTAACATCATAAACCACGAATGTTTCTGAAAAAAGTTGACGGAGAGGCTAAAAGGCTAATCGTTGAGAAGCTTTTATCACGATCGATTTTCTTACAAAACAGCTCGCCAACTCTGCAAAAACAGAACTAATATATTTTTAACTGCGGTTGCAATATTTATAGAAATACCATTTTCTAATAGGTGTTATAGACGTAGTGTTTACAAATAAGATAAAACATCGCTTCATCTGAGGTTTCTCGGCTCTAAATAAGCATGTATTAGCGTATGTCACGACTTTCCAAAGCCGATGCCGACGCACTCTGCATTCAATGTAGGGAGTTTTACATGGGGGTATAGTTCTCTACTCTCCGAGTTTATATGAGTCCTGGAAATTCCCTAGCGTACTTTCAAAGCATTCAAATCACTCTTGACCTTGCTGGGAAAATGGATAGCGGATTTAGCGGTAGTACCGGTAACCACCATCGCATTAGACGTGAGGTAAAGAGTCGAGCTCCTTCACTATAAGTGGCCGGCCAAACCTGGAGCTTACCTTGAAGCAAAGCGACTTCCCGACGTAACTTTGACAGCCGGTGCTAAAACGTGTAGCATATAATACAACTGTGACGGTCAGGAGCGACATGTTAAGCGCTCCCAAAGCAATCCAGTATATGACTTTGAGATATGGCTCGAAGGATCTTGATAATCGATGCTTTCTGAAATTAAGCGAATGTTGCGTTTAACTGCGTCTTCGCGTATTCAATCTCGCAACTGCCCATGCTGATAATCTGCCTCCATGCACAAATTTAAGTTTACTTGCTATAATGAATGTGTGAAACGTTTTGTTTGGAGGGAAGGTAAACTTTTTGCAAAAATAGATAGACAATGGCTCGAGCTGTAATTTGCGAGACTGGACCTCCATCCGGGCCAGAAAAGCATGTCCTTTTTAGCGACTCAAATCGTCGTTCTCGTAAGTGGCCTGTATTTTGAGAGCCTATGTAGTCGCCGGCATGCGGCTGTGCGCCAACCGGTGAGCGGGCTTCCTGCTTCGAAAGCAAGACATCGGACAGCGGGGTCGGAAGTAGCCCTTCCAAATTTCATCTGCTCAGACATGGAGGATCAAGCATCTCGAGTCAACTTCCAAAGCAGCGTAGCACGTCAAAAGTCGCGCATCGACAGCTTGCCTTGCTATAGTGCAAATATTTCGGTACGCGAGCCTAAGGTCAGTGGAGGAAGCTAGCACATTAGGCAACCAGCTTGTCTAAGCCTAATTTTCAGCCTTTTCGGACAACTAATAGAACAATAAAGTTCAGCTTTGTCGATGGCGTATTGGTGGCTGCAAAGGAATGTTGATTTCGATCCCTCGGAATCATTGATTAAGGGTCAGTCGATAAGTAACAACGCCAAAGTACTTAAACGTCTCCGTCTTCAGGGCATCGTTCTTGGTCGAACGCAAAGATTTTACCTTCGATGATTGGCAATCTTGTGATCCATATACTCTTGGGCTGCATGATGCTCTTGCTCCGGCAATGTAAAACTCATTGCTACATTCGCTTTATCGGAGTTCGCCGCAAGGCTTCTAATTAAGTAGAAAATAAAATTAAATAGAGGTTCCACTTACATACCAATTAAGTAAGTTTTGGTGTGGATGGAAAACCTTAAATGGAGGGCAAGTCTTCCTGAACAAAGTCATAAGTGGATGATAATAATTACTTTTGACCAATACCAAGGTTTGACAAGCATCATGAAGGCGGTAATGGTGCGTCGGAAGAAGTCCGCGTCCTTTTTGCCTTTTGACTCACACTTTCAGCAGGAGTCCACTCCAGTACATCAGCAAAGACAAGATGAAGTACGAGTGAGAAATGATGCTATTGACCTGACGCTGGATGACGCACCGTTGACTTCATCCATTCGACAAAAGCGCCAGCGCTCGTTCTTTGAAGATACAGACGACGAAACGGAAAACAGAGAGTCGAATACAGCGCTTGACCTGATTCAGCAAAGTCGGAGACGCCCAGCATCTATTCACAATCCTTCACACGCTAAGAAACGAGCGGTAGAGACGTCGGGCGTACATTTTAATCTGCTGGCCCGAGCCAATCGAATAGTTTTTGGCAACGACGAATTTAGAAAGAATCAGCGAGAAGTGATAGAGGCCACAATGCGAGGAGAAGACTGCTTTGTCTTGATGCCTACTGGTGGCGGGAAGAGTCTATGCTATCAGCTGCCAGCCGTGCTGAGCAAAGGCGTCACCATTGTAGTGTCTCCACTCTTGTCACTCATTCAAGATCAAGTCACGGCATTGCTTCAAAATCCCGGATGCGGTATTCCTGCCGCTTTTTTGACGAGTCAGACGTCGCTGACGCTTAAGAGATCAATCATGGCCGAGCTGAGGAGAACGGTGCCAAGTGTCAAGCTCTTATACCTGACACCAGAGAAGGTGATCAAGTCGCCGGAGATGATGGACTTGTTGCAAGAGTTAAATTGTAATCAGATGCTTGCCAGGATTGTGATCGATGAAGCGCATTGTGTCAGCCAGTGGGGACACGACTTTCGACCCGAATACAACCAGCTTGGCTTGCTGAAAAAAACCTTTCCGACTGTTCCTTTACTGGCGCTGACGGCCACTGCGCCACCAAAAGTGATCGACCACGTCCGGAAATCTTTGATGATCCCGAAAGGACGCGTGTTTTCCATGAGCTTTAATCGACAAAACCTCACGTTTGAAGTCATGGACAAACCTCGCAGCGGGGACAAGAAAGCAATGGACGCGCTGTACCAGCTCATTGCCAAAACGTATCAACCTGACGCGGTGGGCATTGTCTATTGCATGACCAAGCAAGATTGTGAAGATGTCGCCGACTACCTTTTGGACCGCGGTCTAAGTGCCGATTTCTACCATGCGGGACAATCTGCGACGGATCGACACATGGTGCAACAGGCTTGGCAAAATGGCCAACTGAGTATTGTGTGTGCTACGATCGCGTATGGTATGGGCATTGACAAGGCCAACGTTCGCTTCGTGATCCATTTTTCAGTGGCCAAGTCGATTGAAGGGTATTACCAAGAAGCTGGCCGTGCAGGACGAGACGGTCAGCCGTCGCAATGCATCCTCTTTTATAGTCCGACGGACGTCTCCAGAATGCGTCACATTATTACAATGCCTCAAAAGGGCATGACACGAAAAACGCGTGCCGTTCACCTCGAGAAGCTCCGTTCCATGGCTGAGTATTGTGAGGACGACAAGACATGCCGTCGACAATTGCTAATCTCGTACTTTGGCCAGCAATTCCAGCGCTCGGAATGCAATCGGACATGCGACAATTGTCGACGCACCCAACGCGCAGCTCGCATGATTTCGTGATTTTCTTCTCCATTCTGTAGCTGCGATTTAATCATTAAATCTCAAAGAGTTATAAGTATTGTGCGATTATCAAAATTCTAAGGGACCATGGAAAGTCCATGAGGGGGTCGCTCTGTTATGGCGGCATTGCGTGTGTATGCTACAGCCGAACGACGACTCACGTCGACTCAAAGGTGAGGATTGTAGATTATTTTTATAGGAATGGTAAACACGTCGTTTGGCAAATCAAGTTTTGATGATTTAGCATTCCTCTTTTGAAGCTTCAAATTGATAATGGAGAGCGCTTAGCGCTATGGTGAATACAAATGGCATAGATGTCATTGTTGAATGAGATTTTAATTGTCTAATGAGACGCCAGCAGCTTAGACGATGTGGCTAATAGCTATTAAGTGGACGACAGAGGCGCTGCTGCCTGCGCTGAGAATGCCTTTCTTTTCTTCCTTCTGCGGACAGCAATTTGTTTACTGGAACTCTTACGGTATGACGAGAGTGAAATTGAATTACTTAGCTGACTCTCTGTACAGCTTCTGTAGTAGATAAAAAGCTTTGGACTTCGTGGCTTTGTGCTCTTTCTTGCAAGCCTGTATATTGTCCATTGTAGACGCCAACGAAAGTTTATCTAGTCATTTTTTTGACATTTTTTGAGGCGGCTTTTCAAGCTGCAATATGGGATGAAATAGAGACGTCTAGAATAAACACTGTCCTTTATATGCTGCGACCAAGCTGTAGTGACAGAAGGTCAAGTATGTATACAGAATCGGCGATCCTCGCCTGTGACGACTCTTGTTCGCGTCCGGCACCGATTCATACGCTGGTGTTGCATGGCGTAAAGTTTTGAGGTGCACCAGATATTTCATCTCGGATGGCCAGCACGTCGATTTGTGGCAGAGGCCGGTGTTTCTATCTCGGTGTCAGTTTGACAGTGGCAGCCTCGCTCACTTCACCAACACATGGAGCAACAATTAAACGTGAAATTTACTTTTGCAAGCTTTGAGTTCCACCAGCGTTCACGCTATCTGCCAGCGTGGGAGGCGTAACCTCTGTTAGCGGGTTAGCGGACTCGACGGCTTCGATTACTGAGGTACACTTCCCCGAACGAATAAAGGTCCTGTAAAATCCTGTCATTACTTTGCTGTAGGTACTATCACCGATCCGTACCTTCTTTTATAAAAAAGATTATTTCCCCTTACCATTGGAAGCTTTAGCGTTAAACTTCACCGAATTGGAAATCATGTTGGGCGCCACAGCCGAACTGTTTAAGCATGTTGTAACTAATCCGTTAAGTATGAACCTTGGCCGCAAAGCTCGAGCAATTTGACCAATGCCAACTTCCGAGGACTGCAAATAAACCCCTTATGTAGACCTATAGAGATAGGTCTACTACTTCTAGAAATTCGCACTGCTTGAAAGATTCACAGACCTATAGAAGTCTGCGAATCTTTCAAGCAGTGCGAATTTCTCATCGGGCAGATGTAGAAGGTGAGTCTAGCTATCCCGTTATTTTTTTTAAGAGTCCAGTAATCGTTATACCAGCGTGAGCGTAAAATCGACTAATATAGCTATTGGATGTGACGGTCTCACACACAGAGGAGGCGTATAGAAAACCTGGCGAGCAACCGTCATTTTTTCCTGGCCTTGAGAGTGCAATATATTCGTAGGATAGGAACTGATGCATTTTGTACAGTATTCATAAACTTTTAACACTACCTGCAATTCTTAATGTGCACTACATGCAGCTCGGTAATCAAACAGAGGCTATATCCATTCCGGTTCGAAATACCTCATCATACAAGCCAGTGTAAGTACCAGGAGCCGTCATTTCTTTCTCGGCTTTCGTTAACGAAAGCCAATTTGTCCACAAAACTCGGCTTTACGCCACGGCCCGTATAGGATATTAAACCAATGAAACCAGATATATAGCGAAGCCTTTTCTTTATATCAAGAAGCGTGACGCGTCCGGAAAATCAGCCTTGATCACAGACGATCAGATATGTCTTTCATTAGCGCTGACCTACTATGAAAACCCGAACAAGTCAAGTAGCTGTGTTCATAGGTCAATAAAGGGCAGACCATTTTCGCTCACAATACGTCACGCGCTCGGAGCTATTAAAAAGAAACTAAGTCCTGTGATAGTTCTAGTTACGTGAGCTTGGCCTCTGGAAGCTTGACAGCAATCAGAAGGATCTCGTAGCAGTGATCTGCTGTGTTAAAAGCATTTCACGTCTTCGTACACTTTAGCATGTCGATGTAGATTTCGCAATTGCGGACGTTGCAAGATACTCTGAAACAGAACAGCGAAAATGAATTAGTTTGGTTCATATGGCTATCAAAATGTCGACTTCTTAAGATTTGTTTTTCTATGGCACAAAATTATTTCTATATCTTTGACCCGTACCAGTATGACTCAATGATAGTCATGCCGGCTATAAGGGCATACTCTCTAGCGGATTGTTTCGTAAAAGATCACCGTTTCGCAAAAGATCACCAATTGCTCGTAATCGAGCTTTGGTGTTTTATGACTTGCCACCGTACGACTTATATACTAAATTGCTGAGGCAATCTTTGCTCAGAATTGTAAGAGTGGGAACGGAATAATGTACAAATATTTCAGCAAACAAAAGAGTGATTTAATGTGGGTAGCTAAGATCCACGAGTCAGTCAAATAGATGCACTAAAAGCACTACAGACAGCAATATAAATGTGCCAGTCAAAGTGGCTAACATATCTTTACAGGTTGCCGACTTAAGCAGGTAACATAGCTTCCAAAAAAGGGAAAAGGAAGCGATACAAAATTGACATATGCAAATGAGTAGACGTCGAAGACATCTTAAACACAAAGATTCGTAACTGCCCAGTCGGTCGTTGAGTCAAGGCAAGCAAAGCCAACCAATTTGTGGCTCGAGTTGTAAAGCTTGAGCCGGGACCTGGGGGCATTTGGTACTCCTCTACCCAGTAAAGGTTTTGATGGTAGATCTCTGAACAACACACTTGCGTATTACTTCAAATATCAAATACCTTTGGGTTCGTTCAGGATATCTAACGCCGTACTCTGTTTATATGGCTGGCTCACTCTCTTTTTTTCTAAATGCAATATACTTATACATCCTCCAGATGGTTAGAAAAAAGCCTTGAACGCTAAGTATTTTGTGCCATGCGAAGGAATGCAATTGGGAGCACTATTCCTCCCGGCAAGCTTGATATCTTCAAATGATCATGCTTTCTTGCATGCAAGAAAGGTAGGCGCAAAAAAAACTTGTAGCTATATCAATTGGTATAGGAGGTTGACGGCCTTACTTACTGGGGCGCCACTTCACGAACTAGCTGATGTGACTGTGCTGGCTCAACCCTATATAAAGCAGGCATTAACGATAGGAAATCGCTCTCCAAGAAAATTGTTTCAAAAACGTAAGATCGTTTCTCCGGAATATCATTGATGAGCAGTCTCTCGTCGTATAGGGTCCGAGTAGTAGGGTTCTTAGGGTCAGGAGCCGTAAGTGTGAGGACTCAGTCTTTTGATAAGCGAGTGATTCATGTACCATGTGAACTAAGGCGAACAGATCTTGAAGGAGGAGCCAACAGCGGTAACCTTTAGACACACACACATGTAACCGAGATCGCGATGACTATTTAAAGTCTCGATAGACTCTGACGTGTCGAGAATTTAAACACCGGCAAGTAAGCGCGATTCATTGAATGGGTTGATTAATGTCCTAAGAGAAAGCAACGAAAGCAACTTACTTTCGATTCAACTTGCTTACGGAACGGCTCTCAATGTCCCGAGGTTCAGAACAGACCTGGCTGTAAACAATTGACACAACAAAGTCCTTTCTCCTCTCAGACATGTTTTATTTTGGCTCGATTCAGAGCATGCCGTTGCTAGACAAGCACAAGCCCTAGATCAAATTTAGGCACAAAGTCATGAGTCCCAGCCGCCCAATATCGCGCAATAGGCTCTGTATGAATCTTGTTCGCAGCCCTAGAGCTGATTGGATCATAAAAAAATAAGTCTGATCAAAGTTGCGCCTGGATACAATAGGGAAAGTAATGAGGGTACTAGTATATCAACGAAGAAAGACATGGAGAAGTGTAGAGCCTCTTTTACCGGTAGCAACGCTCAACTGGTTGTAAGTCTACGTACAAGTACTCAGACGGTGAATAGTTTGACGAATGTCGCGCGGTCGTGGATGCTGAAAGGGGTCTTACAATTTGGGGTTGACTGCCAATAAAGGCTGGAAATGACATTGATGAGAACAGCAAAAGCAAAGCAGGTGTAAGCGTCAAGTACTTCAACAGATTGACATTTACATCTTTTTCTTGATCTGTGCAAGGGCTCAGGTTGACAATCAATTCGTGTAGGCTTAGGCAGTCTATACAGCGGTACCAGGCGTAGCGACATCACACAAACTACTTAAACAGAGGGACATGCAGAAAATTATACGATCCCTTTGAAACAATTGCTTGCTACTTCCAATTGATATGTGCTTTCAAGATTTATTTATACGACACAGTGATATTGAGTTTTACATGTATTCCATAACTGAAAAAAGTATTAGGCAGAGACTTTGCCCGATCCGGAATATATCAATATGCAAAGTGCCCAAGAGGCACCATTCGCTTAGGCCATTTTAATGAAAATTGCAGCTCGGGAAAAACAAACTTGAAAAAGGAAATGATATGAATGCCACCGAGGCATTAAATCTTTCACCACACTGAAGTTGGATTTGACTAGGTAGGACCGTAAATAAGATTCTCCTAAGGTGCTTATGCATACTTTAAAATCATCAGAAAAATGTATAAGGATACAATATGTGTATACTAGGTGGCTACTGTTGCGTCTTTTAGTAGTGCTTAACAATAAAGCGCCTTCATTCACAGCGGCTATTTAATGTTCTTACGCGCTCACAGCTTGCAAACTCGCACCGGAACAAGTTTTAGCTAAATTTATCTGAACATGAATGAAATCAACACCTTCTAGTAAATTTATTTGCCATGCCCACAGGCGCCTAAATTTTGGCTTCATTTCACTCGGCCTTACAAAATTTCGGGCACTTTGCTATTGGTTTGTACAATATTTTCCCTGAATTGGCTTAGTGAAACTAAGTCAGTTTTACTTTTCGCGGATATTGTTTGCGAATTTTGCCATGATACACGAATCTGCACTTTTACACGATATAAGCTTTATAAGCTTTTTTGCGCTTTTACGCTTTGTAAGCTTTATAAACTTTACTGCGTTTCAAGCTTCATGAGCTCTATGCGCGCTTTATTGCGCTTTGAGCTATTTGTTCCTTGATTGGAATGCGGAACTTATTCCGTCCATTCATGCGCGATTGCTACGTCACTTATATTTTAAGGGTGACCGCTTCCGCAACATATGCCTGTCATCTCTCGAGATCGGCTGGTAATCAACACTTACGCTTCATCGCCTTTTAAAAATTCAGTGCGCTTTACGCTTTTTGAGCCTTACACGCTTCGTTGCGCTTAAAGATTTTTAGTATGCGGAACTAATTTAATTTTTTCCTCGCGTGGCCGCAAGGTGACGGGGTAACCGCTTTCGCGATGCATGCTTGTCGTCTTTCGAGATCGGCGGGTGCACTAAGCTATCGTCATTTTTGCGCATTCAAGCCATCATAAATCCATTTGCCAAAACCCACTTTTAAGACCCAAGAATGATTCGTCTTCGTCGTAGCCATCGATTCCAATTGTTGCCAGGAAGTCACTCTGTTTGGCTAAGAAAAGCATACTTTTTCACGCAAATAGTGGAGCCACGTAAAACGGTCAGTGTTAACGGCTTTCCACCATGCAAAACGTCACTGCTTTTAACGTCCAGTCATGCCTCGAAAAGAGTGATGATAGTTCGGCACAGCATCCCCTCCCCACATACCAATAAGTCGATTTGGAACATTTTTGCTAACTGCTCGATTAAAAAGTAGAACGCAAAGTTCCAGACTTCCGAAGACTTCGACACTTCACGCACAACTCAATTAATGTATTTGGTTATCTTTTAGCTCATCTAGTTTAGATTAGAAGTATAATTACACGTATTTAATTGTTGTTGCGACTACTCATTGAAGGAGAAATCAAATTGAGTACGTACAAGCATCAGAATTATCTTTCTAAGCGCAATCACAGTTTATAACCCAACAACGTCAATTACACACGGAAGTATGGTAGGTTTGCAAACGATTGACCTGCTTTCGCATCCAAAGAATTTGCGCTTGTCAATCTATCCATGGCACTCAATTTCCTGTCAAAAGTCTGGCCAGAACGGTGTGATATGTTGCAAGCCCAGGCTTCTGGTAAGATCAACAACACGAATCGTTAAATTTTCGTGTCAAGGCGACTTTGCCCTTGATTGTAAGTGTGCTGGGAACGGACAATAAGCCTAGGCTCGTAAGTGGATTCATCTGACAGCAAGACTTGCCTAATGCGTCAGTCAGGCTTTATCTTAAATCGCATTTAATTAACAAATAAATTAAGTACGTACACGCCCATGGTAATCAATGTTTTCATTACGCTTAACTCGTCCTTGTAGTCACAGCAACCTTGTGCTCTGAATACCCAGGCAATAGTCGGCAACGATGTTCGAGAGAGCAAAGGCGTGCATGAGCATCTTTGTAATCCGGATTGAGCGCCACCAACTCCCGAATATCTTGAAGCGCCAAATGAAAGTCACGCTGGTGCTCATACGCGTCGGCTCGTCGAAGCCGAGCAAACACATTCCTAGGACGACGGTCCAGCACGTACGTGCAGTCAGCGATCACAGCAGTAAACTCGCCCCGTGTCTGGTATGCTCGCGACCGGTACAAGTAACAGTGCATCACGACCTCGTCGTCATCAGACTGAGATGCGTTGATCGCCTTAGTGTAGAACTTGATGGCCTCTTCATACGAACGAAGCTGAAATGCTCGATATCCTTTCACTTTAAACCACTCGGCAAGAGGCAATTCTGCTGCCTTTGCTTCTTCACTCTCAAGTTGACTAATGAAACGAGTAATGCCAATGTGTCGGGAATCCACTTCATGTCCACGATACAAAGCACTCAGCGCCTGATCGTGCTGACCAGCAGCGAGCAATGCCAACGCTAGACGGTAGTAGCCCTTAACCTGCCGGTAGTTGATCCGAATACACTTTGATGCATCTTCTATCGCCTTATCATGTTCCCCACAGGCCGCGTAAGCGATACCACGATGAAGGTAGATACAGTCATTCTTTGGGTCGAGCTCGAGTGCTTCAGTGTAGATTTGAATGGCTAATGCAAAATCTTTCTTCCGAAGTGCATCATCGCCATCTTTTTTCTTAAGCTTTGCAGACTCGGTAGCCGTCATGTGACGCAGCACCGTCGTACTACCTTCTCCTTTAAGACCAGCATTTAAAAGTTTTTCGGTCTCAACTAAAACGTCACAAATCTTGGAAAACTTGGGATCAACCTCCACTCCCTTTTGCAGCGACACAATCGCTTCCTTGTACTTGCCCATCGCCTTAAGTGCCAACCCATGACGTAGGTATCCCGTAACATCATACGGATTGTAGCGTATGCAGCGGTAGGCGTCGTCTGCTGCCTTTTTAAACATCAATACTTCCATGTACGCCAAACTGTAAATTCGCAAGATAAACAACATCAGTTTACTTCCGTTCTTAACGTATAAACCAGCCTATTTAACCCAATTGTACACACACATACCTCCGGTCTGCGTAGTATTGTGCACGCTTGCGGTCCAATGCGATCGCTTCTGTAAATTTATCGATTGCAAGGTGGAACTCGCTATTCTCCATACACTTGTATCCTTCGCTCCGCTTAAATTTGGCCATCAAACCCTTTACTTCCTGCACCAGTCGTCGATCAATCACGACATTAGTCTCCATCACACTAGCCCCTCGACATATCCACAGCTGCCTCTTTGCCTCATCATTCTCATTAATTAATTCAAGAATAAATGATGCAGCAAAGTTCACCTGCTGGGGAGAAGTCCGGTGTTTAACCACAGCAAGAAGAATCTTAATGACTTTCGACTGAACGAGTATGGTCACGAATTCGAGACTAAGACCAGCAATGAGCTTTAGAAGCTCCAACGCGCGCATCGTGCAATCTTCAGAGTAATTTCTCCACACTAGCTCCATCAGCGTCAGTAGACCTTCACGCTCTACGACGATCGTCGCGGTCGTGAGCTCAAGATCATCCTTTATAGCAACCAACGCTTCAACAAAGCTAGCTTCATTTGGCTCCTTGGACCGAAGACGCTCAAGGAGAACGATGACAGCGTAATGTGAAGACGCCGGGTCGGTCGCTTCGTCATAGCTTAAAGCAGTTTGGAATTCGGCAGGAACAATCAACAAAGCATCTTCATGTAAGGTAGTTTCGCATGGTGTCTCACTGTCAACGTTTTCCCCGTCACTGCCCAACAAAGCTATACTGTCCTCACTGTCATCGTCTGTTTTCAAACTTCCAGAGTCGTGGTCCATTTCTTGCTCAGGCTGTCCATCCATAGAGCGGTTGCTGTTGACTTTAGCAGGTGAATCTTCACCACTATCATTCGTGCGCGCTTTCCGCTTTGGTTTGTCATCACTCTCATTTCTTTCATCAATTGCAATGAGTGTACTATGCAAAGAGCGCTCAAAATCGTAAGAATGACACTTTTTCGTTTTTTCAGGTAATACATCCCAAATGTTGCAGAATTTTTCATCACCCACTGCATCATTTTTCCATTGATCACTTGAATTCAAGCGATGGTCACTCAAAGTCGACACAGCTGTCTTTATTCGTCGACTAGTCTGCTCAATCGTAGGTGCATCACTACATGCTGACATTTCTCCTGTAGCCATCAGCTCTTTGACAGTCTCAGCTTGAACACAAGGTATACAGTCAAGAAGCTTGGCGGTAGGCGATCCTGCTGTAGCCGACAGCTGTAATTCGTTGCTTGCTTGTTCTGAGAGACCACTTGACCCATCACTAGACAGAACAGACAACTTGGCCAGAGCTTCTTGTGCTAAAGTAATCACCTTAGAGGTGCTGCTTTGGCGCGAGTCGCATGTTCGTTTATCACCTGTACCCAATTGCTCAAGCTTCAGACATGCAATATGAAGTAAACTAGTCACACGAACGAGCTGCTGGGAAGTCTGTTCCTTGAGCTCTTCCATGTCATCTCGACTTCCGCTACAAAACCGACCCAAAATGTCATTTAGCTCTTGTGATATTTCATCAAACGACGTGGAAACTTGCACCAGATTAACAGCGGCATCTATCTCCAACTCCCCTTTACTACAACCGCGCGATCGGCTCTCGCCACGTAGGTAATGTAGTTCGTGAGATACTTTCTTTATTACGTCGGAAAGTCGATCCACCTCTACAGCTGCACAACTCTCCGAGTCATTCAAGCTGTTGTCATGCAATTGATGTAAGACTCGATTTCCGTAGCCAAGTCGCTTGAGCTCTTGTGAAGCCTCGCTCATGGTAATCCGCTGCTTGGGATCGGCGGCACACATGCTTTCAATCAACGTCCACGCCTGAGCAGAAATTTGCGTTGGTCGAGGGGGAAGGAGGCAGAGATTCCCTTTCAGTGTCCGAATCTTTGCAATATCCAAGCCTGACCATGGCGCTAATCGAGTCAGTGCCTCCAAAATGCACATGCCAAAAGCATAAACATCGGTGGCAAACGAAGTGGCAGAGGCACTTACAGCGCTTCCATCTACCTCCGAGTCAAACTTCGAGAGCGATGGTAGCGACTCTCGATACGCCACATGCTCTCGTAAACATTCGGGGGCTTGCCATCGGATCAATTCCTCGCATTCTGCATCGAAAACATCATGTTGATAAAATTTCGTTAATCCCGAATCCCGCGCATCGCATGCCAACGTGTACAGTCCAAAGTCGGCAATGACAGCTCGACCTTTTTTGTCAACAAGAATGTTGTTGCAACGTAGTCCACCATGCACAATCTTGTGCTCTTCGTGAAGATGTAGCAGTCCACGACTGGCACCATAGAGGAGTTGCCACGTCAACGTTTCCATCTTCCCCGTGTCTTTTGCTCCAGCACATTGGTTAGCTCGTGTCTCCAATGCGGCAAGATATGACGTCAGGCCACCATAAGTCGTAAAGTCTCGTACTAGATATGGTGGATTTGCAGCGTGAGAAGCGCCTCGTATCGTCACCACATTTGGGTGTCGAACTCGTGTCCACTTGGCCACTCCACTTCGCGTGAAAAGGTGCTCGACAATGTGATGCTGAACGTCAGGGAGTGCCCAAAAGCATTTGACTGCGACAGTGGATGTGGCACTGCTGGCCAAAAGCCCGTCTTTTTTGTAATGGTATCGGTAGGCCTCCCCACGATGCAGGGTCGATCCAAACGACCCACGTGAATGGCCAATAATATGATCCAAAAGAGAAAAATCCACGTCACACCGTGGGAGATACCACCTCGGGACTCGCCGAAGGTGAAAATCACACAAATTGGAGATCCGTCGATGGGTCATTTTCAGGGTTTCTAAAAGTTGGGACGAATGTCCTCTGGGTGGGTCCGTGTTGGCAAACTCTGCGACCAGTTCCAGCAACACGAGAGCTTGACGCCGTTCGTCAGGAAACTCTTGATTGACAAAAGTTGGGGTCGACAACAACCCCATCATGGTATCGTGCAGCGACTTTTCGTCCTGCACGCGATCGGCCGCAAACTGCTGCTTCCACATGAGCAAGGGACTCGTCGCCCCCACCAAAACGTTGTCCACAAGAAGCACATTCAGCTCACGGTGTACTCTTGCCAATCCGGACAAAAGCCGTCGACTAGCTACCATTTTGGCTACAATATTCGAGAGTTTTAAATGCTGATCCAGGACTGCTTTCAACTGATGAAGGAGCGCAGAAAAGTGTGGCAGGTGGAAGGTTTTGGGAAGCGATTTGTGCTTGGCGACGCTTGCAATCCTCACAAAGGCTTGATGCAATCTCGCATGGGCGTGGAGACAGGCTCGTGGCCGGTCTTGGACTTGCTGGCCGAGCCCATAGATCGTGTGCAAATGAGCGAGTACCTTGTGAGCATTCGGTAGTGCCTGTACGGCCGCTTGGTCCATGGAGTCAAGCGAAAATGGCAAAGTAAAAGCCGCGGAGTAGGCCAACACGGCAGCAGAAGCGGTGCGATCTAACAGTAGCGACGTCATGGTCTTGTCGTCCATCGCGGTAGTTTCTTTCGGAAACGCCAGGACCTCGTGACTTGGAGGCGTTTTGTCTACGTCTGGAGGGTGCAGTTGAAATCGGTAGCTACATTGAGGCAGAGAAGACGGGAGCTGAGCGTACAATTGCGCATAGGGCAGATTAGGCCTCCAGGCTGCAGCTCAGAGTCTCTGCCGCGCACTGGATAGCATGACTTTTGGGATAGCAATATAGTACTTCGAGGTAATTTACTATATTATTCTCTTTTTTCGGTAGTAATTTTGGGTCGGCGCTAAACTACAGCTGGAGTGCGAGATAAAATCCTTTAAGCTCGTCATCAAGTCTATTTAATGCATCGTCATGAGCAAGCAGCACTTGGCAGAAATGCATCTCCTGAGGGTAGAGGTGTCAAGACAATTTTCGTTATTTAGATGGTAAACCGTCATGGTTAGAAATAAAGTTTGTCTACGACACGGCCAAGTTCGTACAAAATACATCGGGCCCTTTGTTATTGTTGTGAAAAGCTGTGCATTAACGCGTGAGTGCAGCTGAAACGCAAAACCCTGAAATACTGGCCTTTAGTACGATTGACCAGCATCATCTATATCGGATGGACAATCTGAATGTTCGTGGAACTCTGCTGGCGTTACCAGGTTTTAATTAAATTGAGCCACGGTCGGTGCATTTTGTAACCTTCTGATTAGTTTGAGGCCATTTAATCGAAACGACTGACACACCAAGTCAAATCGTACACTATATTATTATAGCGTATGCGTGGGCTTGATAATTTCGAGAGATTGATCTTCTGTGAAAAGCAACTCACTGGATCCTCTTCCTAATATGAATAGAATTATGAGCCCTTTCATGTGCGAAAAACCCGATCGTTTTAATTCGACTACGTACCCTACATAACTCAGCTGACCATTTAGCATTATCATGCAAACATAATTGATGCAGGAGGCCAAGACTCGCGTCCTATGCTAAGGCGTACATTTAATGTGATCCAAATACGCACATTCATCACTTTGTTGAGACGAGGTGCTTAGTTAGACTTTATACCAGCCGGTGAACACAGTTAAAACCTTTTGTTGGAATGAATCGCGAGTGTATTATTATCAAGTTTGTGATAAGTATTCGTAGCAATACCGATTATAATTAGTATAATATACACTTCTTGTTCAATTTGTCAGTATGAGAACAGAAAATGTCCTACAAGCATCTACTGAACAGTAGCATGTGACCAACTGTCCATTCAAAGCTATTTTTAGTGCGAAACGACTGGTTGGGCCAAACTCGTTTTGGTCAGCAATTTAAAGTGCCTTTTCCGATGTTGTGGCCTACACTTTAAATTAGGCGGGCCTACTCTATGATCGTGGAAGAGCTTAGTCATTGTGGCTTGTTCGGGATTGACTTCAAGTCGTCAATTTGTGCAACTAAAAACTTATTTCTTGTTTGTAGGCAAAAAAGCGCAAAGCTCAAAGCTCACTAAAAGGGACGCTGCGCTTAGTTGCACCCCACTACTTTCGTGACACAATACTCAGTTGATGGGTGAGTGCATAGTCGAATGCTTAGTTACTGGTCATACCCTCGGATTTTTCGATAATAAAGAATTAATTAGAAGACATGAATTTAAACTTAATTTTTAACGATAATCACAATTTAATAAACGGTGAGAAAAGTATACACTCTTTCCTTTTGATCGTTCTTTCAAACCAGCTAAAGATAACCGGCTTGTACCATATCGAGCGCTCAAGCCGGAAAAATATACTTGTACTGCCTGAGCTCTGAATCATAGAATTTGCAAGTATTCTTAGAGCACTTTTACGTGTTTAAGCTACTTGGCAGCAGGAAGAGCTGCAAAATCTTATGTTCGTTAAAGCCAATAAGTCGTGCAAACAGCACAAACTGCCCAAACGACCGATGCGCGAAGCCGTATCACCCATCTATAGATCTACAGGGTTTCAGGGAGTCAATCTTTCCATGTGGGCGTAGACTTTACTGATACCAGATGTGACTGGCATTTGCGCAAAGGAGGTGCGCAGGAAGATCTAAGATCTTCCGGGGCGATCGCCCACTATTCCTGATTTAATGGTAATCAAAGTGTACAATAAATTCCCGTTTACGGAAATCGTTTGTTTTTATACATTATTCATCTCATTGTGGTCCAATCATTGATACGGTATATCCGGTAAGTTTGATTTAAGAATTGAGGAGGGATATACTACTTCCGGTCCCCTTTCAAATACCTTAAGAGCAATCCGCTCTAAATTCCAATAGATAGTCTGTCGTGTAACAAGATTTACCGTTTCTGTTGCACTTCTTCAAGCAGAAACCAGCTAATCGCACAAAACTCGGTCATCGACAGTTGTAACATCTTCGATAGAAGATGACAAAGGCTTCTGCCCCAAAAGGCTATGTCCAATTGTGGCTGTCCCACCCGATTTCAGTTTTTTTGAAAAAAAGGCGAAGTCTCATGCCTTGTATTTGAGAGGTCATAGTGGTCATGATGTTTGCGTCGGTTTGGAAGGGGCACTTGAATTGCTTTATATTTAGAAGCTTCGCGCAGATGAACACTTGCGGGCAATATTTTAGTGTAGTGAAATGTTCGAAGCATCAGCCAACGCTTATTTTTTTGCGGGGACAGTTCCTTGCGGCTCGCCAGATTGAGATAAAAAGTATAAATTGAATCAAAAGGTACGACCTCTGTTAGACGGGATGGTCCGTACATCTCTATCAAAGAATTTGTAGTCATCGTATTGATGCAAGGGCGCGACCCCGACGAAGGTTTTTCGTGTACATTTACAACTTTCAAGGAGACCATTCAAGTAGCACATAATGCTATGCATATCTTTCAGGCGAAACGTATAGGAAGAGGCTTACCGGGCCAAGGCCTTTCGACGGCTCCGGCTCTCAGAGAAGGTGAAGCATTAAGCTGTGAATTATGTATGGGCATTTGTCGAAGCATTTTTTAAGGTGACCCCCGCCATCTGTGGTTGAGGTTTCCTCTCTGCCAAACACCTCAAGATTAACAGGGAGAAGTCCCACGGCCAGTCAGTCGTGTGGCATGCCGCGGAAGATGAGCAACACCCAGCTGGCACGGTTTGGCTCCCTGCTGACAAATAAATTGATCGAGCCGCAGAGAAACACTAAATGTCAAAAGACTAACCTCAAGGAGCTCCGTGCTCAATTACACGATTCGTATTAGCACGTCTAGCTTGATGGTGGCTGAGTCAGCCGTTGTAAATGATGGTCTGTTCTTGTTGTATCCGCTGTGTCAAAAATTATGCCTGACGTTTCACTATAAAAAGCGTTAAGTCTAAACTTGAGGCTCTTCAAGCACGTATGGGGTTTGCGACGCTTTAATCACGTTAAATCCATAATATGGTGATGCCGTGCATCCAGGTTCAAAACGAAATCGCACAAGACACTATATAAGTCGCCAAACTTAACACTTTCGGGATCTGACCTTCTATAGCAAATCGAGCAGTGACAAAGCTACGTTTTATTGCTTGAAAATTAAAGTTTTAGGTGCCTTGCGCTTTGCTATAAGCAGAGCTTTAGTATTTTATGAGCCCACTTGTACTGGGAAATAGAAGCGTTATTGGCTCGGACACTGGACCGAGTCAGTTAACGTGCGGCAGATCCAAAAGCAGCAAATCGCACACTGACTAACAGTCTAAATCGTGAATTGGCATTCAAGCCAAAGAAAAACTTCTCGTAAGGCACATCACTTGCTGCGTGTCATGGCTGGCATGGTAGGCTTAAGGCCAATCCAGGATATACATTTGCGCTTGGAGTGATAAATTTGGTACTTAGCGGTGCTTGTAGGTGCTGAGTGTCATGGATGACGTGGTTGGCTCCAAGCCAAAACAACGTTTATTACTGCACTATAGTGGCACGATAGCACCCAAGCAGTGGTCGTAGATGACAGCACTTGCGGCATGACGTCAAAGTGGTCTCGAACGACACAAAAGCCTTTTGAAGCAAGGAGCCAATTTTTAATCTTGGTGAAGCCATTGAATCTACCTTGCTGTTTGGTAAATGCATACCGAAGTGTGGTATCATTAAACCCTCCTTCGGCGTTACCACCCAATAAAGCTTAGCATCACAAACTAATGAATATGACACCCTTAACAAAGTCCTTCGTGCAATGCTCGAGACGAGAATCGTTCGGGAAAAAAAGTCTCATCACTGTATGCTACCGTTCTGTGTCAAGAAACTAAAGACATGTAGCGCATCGTCATTCTTACAGTAAGCTTGGTGTGCTTGTCGTAACCCCCAAACCAATTATGCGTCACTTAGCACTACACTACAATCATTTCGCAAACTGTAAAGAACGCCAATGAGACTCCGCTTGTACGCGGAGTATAGTTTCGAGGTGAAGTATTAGCCAGAAGAGCTTTACTTTATGCGCTATCGCATTATTCAGACTATAAGCGGGCTCATGTCACGATTCAGGCATTGGCTGTATCGGATCTAACATGGTGCTTAGGCGCGATATAAATGCTTTAAGGAGAAATACTTTTAAGACTCGGGTCAGAGATTGCTAGCACGCTCGAGCGAGGCCAAGTTTGTATATTTATGAAAACCGGGCTAATTTATTACACGATGACCCACAACGTGAAGTGAGTTCACATTTTAATAAGGTTAGACATCTAACAACCTTTTTCGAGTCATGATACACCGCTTGACGGTCATCTTGATCGAGAGACGACGTATGGCTTGGAAAGCAGCCCAAGTTTGCAGAAGTAAGTCAGAACATATGTACGCACGTGTGAAATATTAGATTCGTGCAGAAGGCGGCCGCATGTAATTGCGCTGCTTGCAGTCCGTTAAAATAGATGTTGTGCTCGATCTGATCAGGTGACACAGGTATTGTGGTGATTAAGACCGATTGTGCAAAATGAAAATGTACCGATTCTGTCGATGTTGTTGAAACAGCAGTGCTGCTTAATTGTATCTTTCGACAACATGGACTTCCAGGGCTTCCGGAGCCTGTGCTACCTGAGCCCTCGAACATAAATTTTGGGTTTAGACGTTACTCGTATTAGCCGCCTACTCATGCCCATAGGAGCCAACACGTCATTTGAGCAGCGCAAATTGCTCGTTCAACATGGTTCAATTCCTTTCGAAAACTTTGCAAGATTCAGGTAGACAATTTGAGTGCGTGGGTTTGCAAATGCTGCGAGGATTGACAATATTGCACAGCCCTTTGCATAGGGAAAGCGCGCAGGAAGATATATGATCTACCGGAGAGCTACAGTTCCTTGTCAATGAACCGTAATGTGCATTCTAGTGTGATTCAAAGACTGATTTACTTACTTGTATGAGTTTGGTCCTACCTTTTTCATTCGTGATCGCGACCGCAATATCAAAGTCGCCTCTTTACGCAAACCAATATAAATCCGGTACGGTGCTTGTAGAATAACAAAGACCATATGTTTCACTCATCCGTTTTTAAGCGATGATTTGATAACAAAAGGCTTAACAATCTCCGCTACTTTAAACTGCTTCTTTTCAGCTGCACTAGCATCGACCCTTCGGTCAACGCTGTATGTGGCATTACCCCTTACAGTAAATAACACAACAAACGCCAAGTGATCGCTTAATATAAAGATAAAATATGTGGTCAAAGCTGTAAAGTCAGTGCTTGATCGGCTTTTTCTTCAAAATCTCACCAATAGAATTGGAGTCCGAAGTGCCTTCAACGCTGTTCGCATGAGCCATAACTTTAAACAACAAATCTTCCTCTGGCGACTTGCCATCGCTCGTTCCACCGTATTCAACAGGTATATTCTCTACTGGAATGCGTTCGGATAGTGCCTCCAAAATTTTCTTCTTTCCACGAACAATAATCACCTTCTCACGAGTCACGTCGTCGACCATGCCCTTGACTGTATTCCAAATCATACTAAACCAGGACGGCACATTGATCACGTAAATGTACGCACATCGCTCTGGATAATGCTTGCCCGACACCGAAGCAGCCTTTCGAACGTACTCGACGGCTTCGCCGGCAAAATCTGATATACCAATTCCATCTACATCCAGTACCGAAATTCCTTTGCAGTTATCGTCTTGTTCAATCACTTGCCACAAAAATTCCGTGATCATGAGGTAATTCTGCATCAGATCGTCCAGTGTAAGACCAGCACTCTTTAACGCTTTCAAATCTATCTTACCCGGCTTTTCATAGTACACAGGTTCGCCATTTTTGCCGCGTTTGTGGTAGTAATGAGGATAATTCTCCTTAATGATATTAAAATGCGGATTAGGCTTTTCAAGTAGAAAATCCACACCCTCAGCACGTCGCCATTCCGTAGTTTCATTGTATCGCTCCAACGCTTTTGCTTCATCTCCCTTTTCGGCGAGAATGAACCGCATCGGGATTGAACCCGTGGCCTCTAATGCAGTGATGGGATGCCCGTTCTTTGACGTTGTTGTATGTGTTAAATTTGTATGATCGACGCTTTTGTTGGCGCAGCTACGTTTTGGTGAATTTGGAGCAAAGTGATACTCAGCCACAATAAGTTTTAGCGTATCACTTGCTGAAGGACTTATATAGTCCCTCTCATCGACAGCTTCAAGCTCATTGACGGGTGGCTGGAAGAGTGCTGAAAGTGGGTGATCCATCTTCACCGCAACGTAAAATGCGGGGAGTATAACCAGGACAAGCACAACAAGTTCATGACGCAGACCGTCCTCCATCGTGCTAAAAGCGCCCCAAAAGTGATGAGTGATTACTGCATAAAATAGTGCAAAGATAGACACGGGCACCCGCCGCAAGAGGTTTGACACATGGTAGAATAAAATCAAACTGCGCTTAGTCTTCGGAACCGGGCGGTGTTTTGCACTCTTCATAGCAAGCCTTCTCAATATTGTTTGAGGTACATTACCCACTAGCCGCACAAGCAACAGGCCAGGTCCATTCCGAAGTGGCACCTCAAAAACAGACTCGGGTTCGTCTCCATTCGATGCGCAAAACTTGGCATGATCCAGCATTTTTTTTTGCAATGACGCACCAGGCACCACCGCCTCCGCTCCGTTTGACAATTGAAAAAACACATCGGAACCCTTATCAGTATTGCCATTTGCATGATTTGACCTCTTGGCCATGCTCTCCAGCAGTGACAAAGGCAAAGCAATTTTCTGTCCGTAATGATAGGGCGCAATAAGCTTGTTAAGCATCGAGATCTTCTCGATCTTGGGTTTAATCGGCCAAATCGAAAACCTTAGCTCTGTGCCTTTGCCATCGCAGCAAATGTATCCCCCGACGATGCGGCTTGTAGGTTTTTTAAAATTACTCAGTCTCTTGTTATACATTTGGGAATGGCGATTGGACTCGACTATTGTAATCGCTACATTTGTGTCTCCAAAGTACACTGGACTCGTCTCCGTCTCGAGATCATCCGACATGGACAAACTGTCCGACGCCGACGCTGCCGAAAAGGACGCTCGAGCTAGCAATTTATCCACCTTGTTGCCTCTGTCCTTCTTGTTGCTTTTGATCACTCCAACATCGCCTGGCACCTTTGTAAAACACACGAAGATCTCACCAGGCACGCCGCGTGGTCTTGGTCCCACGTAGCCCGTAATGCCGCCCGTCTTGTTGTTCCAGACCATTCCATGCTGATTCATCAGTACCAGCGGCTCTCCATATAGCACTATTTCTCCTTGTAACCGTTTGTTGGTTGGATGCAGCACAAGAAACTCGTCTTCTGTAAAAAGTTGCTGCAGTTTGGGGCCGAGTGGCGGCACGCAGCTCAATATACCGTGGCGTCCATTCTTTTCGTAAAAGCCAATGCCTAACTCTAGTGCAGAGACAGTGCCATCCTCGATGTAAGCAGAACGAGTAGCCAGCCGCACCTTCTGGCCATAGTGCAGAGCGTGGACGTCCATGCCGTTAACCGACTAAGCAAACACACTCGAAAGACAAATGCTATTCAGGGCGGTTAATCGTTACGCAGTAAGATTGGCTAAATAGTGTATCAAACTGCATCAGCGATTGGACGAAAAAGAAAGAGAACGTAGATTGTTTACAACACACTAGAGCCGTGTACGGTCTCCTCCGGTCGATCAAGCACGAGTACGTTCATGAGGTCGTTGTAAAAGTGCGGAAAGTAGTTGCAAGCACGTGTGCAATCGGGCTGAAAGTTCGTTTCCAGTATGATTGGACGCACCCGTTCCTTGCCAGTCTCCTCGTCAGCCTCCCACGAGAGCATGACATCCACACCGTAAAGCGCCCGCGACTTTGCACAGCGACCGAGGCCAAGGGGTGGCGGACGGGCCGTGGCGAATTCAAACATCTTTTTGATACAATTGCAGATGTCAGTGTACACAGTGGACCACTCTTCGCTCGGATACTCAGTGTCGAATCGCTTGATAAATTCAGCATTGTCCATGATGCGAACGGCAAAGTCCGAGTAGTTCATGACGGTAAAATGCTTTTCAAAATCGTGGAAATTGTCCATAGTAAACTCCTTATTTGCTACTCGAAGCCAGTACACACCGCTTAAGCTGAGCTCCAGCGGCTCCGTTGACTTGACCATCACTAAAAAGCGAATGTCAAACTTGCGGTGGTCGATTAACAATGGACGATGGAGGTACTTGCACGCGACCTTGGGTCCCGTTTCGGTCAATCGCGCGAGGTGTGGTGCATTCTGCGCAATGCACGTGTCAATCGAGCGTGCCATGTTCCAGGGCTTGCAAATCCAATGATTCGCCTCGTCATCGTCGTCGCCGTTGTTGCGAGCAACCGAATCCCGGTGTATAAATTGACTTATAAGCTCAGGGAACTCGCTTGTCATGTTGTACGTCTCTGCGAGCCAGTCGGGCTGTACACCACCATTTTGTCTATACACCAAGCGACACGATCATGCATGTGGAAAGGGAAAAACTTAAAGCACGACGTACGTACAGCTTGCACATTTCGTAAAGCAGGTCCTTACACGTCAGAATCTTTTCGTTTGGAAACTGATTAATAATCTGCACGCGTTCATTTGTCGTATACTTTGGAAAGTCTTTTAAATGGTGAGTCCACCATACTACTTGAGCTTCGTCTTCATTGTCCACGAGGACAAAGCGCGGGTGAGTCAAGTTGTCGTGCAGCAATTTTAAATCTGACGGGTGGAATTGTCAAAACGTCAGACGAAAGCAGGCACAATAAAAGAGATGAAACGTACCAGAACACACACGAAGCGGATCCGAGCTTGTCACAAGAGTAGAAAGCGGAACGGATGTGACTGTTGTCGCTGGATCCGGGGCCGTCTCCGAGTCACGGCTGACGATGGCGTTGAACTTGGCGCGAGCCTTCTCCAGTGCATAATCTTGCTTGCGTTCAGCAACAAGTGCCTCGAGCTCGTCAACATACGGACTGTCGGCCCGACCAGGCTCGTAGAACAAGGCAGCAAGCAGTGCAGTATGCATAGCGGTATCCGATGCAAACTCTGGAAAGTAGTCACGCGATAGAAAGTCACCGCTTTTGATGGGAGTTACAGTCCATACGAGCGAAAAAGCGGATCGCGATGGGCCAAAAAAGAACGATACCATGCGCACATTGGGTACGTCACTGTGCTCAATGGCCGATCCGACTTCGTCCATGACGTACCAGATCGGCGACGCGTCTTCAGGCTTGACGTTGCCAAGACGGTACGTGTTGGCATAGCGCCACACGCGGTCAGCAACAGCTGCCACACGATCTTCCTCCGCAATTTCTTTCACTTGCATCAGATTCCCCATGCGCTCCAGTAGATTTGGCACAGCTTTGAGCTGCTCGCGCACCTTGTCAGCTGTGAACGTCCAAGCGTGGTCGACCAAAAACAATGCTTCGTCGGAACTCGGCTGCATGGGCGCTAAGTCCACATCGTCCAGCACGACAGCGTGCAGATCTTCATCTTCATCACGAGCGAGATACAAGTAGTTGCCTGAATCAAAGACTTCGTGTCTGCCATCGAGTTGACACCATCCAAATAATTAGTCAGCACAGCTTAAATTGAGTATAATTACACTGGAGCTTTTACTTGAGTTTATAGTACGCCACTGGCCACAGCCGCTCAGGTACTTGCGCCGCCACTAGCTGCGCTTGGTGTTGGTAGAGAAACGTCTGCATCTCGTGCTCCATTATCGGGTGGCTTTCGCGTCGAAGGTTTTAGTGACACTATAAAGATAAGAGGTAATTTATTCAATCACTACACTGTATTTTACCAAGAAACACCATCTGCAGCATGGACGACGAGCGATTGAGTCGAGTCCGTGAGGAACAGAGCAGCGAAATTTACACTAAAGACGTGAGCTCTTCAATGCAAGGAACTAAACGTTCATGCGCCGAGGATGCTTTGATGGAGAATGAGAGGAAGAGCAGTGGTTGTGAACCCAGTGTGGACTTTAACAACTTGACATGGCGACTGCCGAAAACTCAGACGCTGATAGAACATCAAGAGTATTTAAATGAGCAGTTGCAGCATGTAGTGGCACTATCATCAATGTTGGAAGTACGTGCTTGCGGTCCAAAGAATGGCACGAGGAAGTATCTCGCGAGAGAAAAAGATGCAGCGGATGACATTGACCGAGTCTGTACCCTCGATTTAACAAAAGTGTGGAATTTAGTGGCTGTGGAAGCAATGCAACGTACAGAGGAGCAGGAGCAGGCCGAGTGTGAACTTAGAAATGTTATGGACTTGGTGAGCTATTTGCTTTATGTGAGGAATCGCGAGTTGGACCATCAGAACCGACTGAGTGAAAAATTGAGCAAAGTCGAGAAGCAAGTGGAGAGAAAAAATCATATCTTGCAGACGCTGACTGCAGACATTGAGATGCTGAAGCAAGACTTGGCACGAAAAGAGAATTTATTCTTGGCAAAAGAAAAGACTTTTATTGCCGAAAGAAAGTCGGCACAGACAGAGAAAAAAGCGCTGGAAATCAATTGTACACGGTACGACATTTGTGCTGTAATGGGTCAATGATGGCATCAATTACTATGTTCGTGGGTACAGGTTGCAAGGGGTAGAGGCAGCGTACAAAACGCATTTAAGAAGGAAAGATGTGGAATATGCGCGCCTGAAGAAAACTTTGCAGGATGTTGTGGTGCGAGCTTCTAAAGAAAAACGGGTATGTTAAATGTCAAGTTTCTGTTGAAGCTGTTCAAGTTTTTGATTAAAGTCGTTCAATAACGCTTAGGGTATGGTAATAGCAAAGACTCTCAATGGGTTTCGTGAAAGAAAGGAGGCCGCAAGTGATAACTTATCCCAAGAAAACAAGCTTACGAGACAGATTTTGGATAACCTCGAACGGAAGAAAGCCGAATTGTTACTGGACAACGAAGCCTTGGCAAAAAATTATGATTCGTTGCAGCATCATTTGGAATCGCTAACGTCGCAGTACAAGAAAGCTGTCCGACTCTTTCTTGCACAGTAAGCTGAAAACTCTGCTTCGTGCTGTTGTCAGGTCAGATGCCCGCTGTTTGAAAGCTAATATGTATGTGCACAGGAAGAATCTGGAGGGTGACGCTGAAGAATTCAATAAATTAGCTAGTGCTCCTATTGACGACTTTGTCCCGACGCCATTTAACATGGCCACAAAGGATAGTATTCCCAACTTTATTTCAGCATCGATGAAGGCTTTGGGCGAAAAGCTGAAGCAGTTTGAGCATGTCATTCGTAATGAGCTGCCATCTGCTGAGGCACGAAGCGACAAAGAAATTATTAAGCGATTGCGAGAAAAGCTGGACGACGCGCATACCATAATCAATGACCAAGATCAGCTGCTCCAAGCTTCTTTATCACCACATGCTTTGATGGGCAAAGCTAGCGAAAGAATAGGCCGATTTGGGGCAACACATACTGGATCGAAGAATGCTAATGCAATTGGTGTCAGGAGCTCGCCTGATGAATATTTCGATGAAGAGCTAAACCAGGAAAGAGCTGAATTTGCATTGATTCGCCAAAATTTGGCGAAGGAACGCCGACTTTTGCAAGAACAAGCACTTAAACTTGACAAAGACCGATTGGCATTTGAGGTGAGATGCAGTCATCGGTTTGCCTCGTGTATGCATTAATGTGCCACCTCTGTCTTAATCGCAGATTACAAAACGTGATCAATATTTTGAGATTCTGGGAGCGGCCACTTTGCCTTCTAATTGTGAGCAGACACCGCTGTCCCTGATTGAGTGTCCAGGATGCTCAACCCCAAAGCGAAAGCGTCGAGCACAGCATTTCAATGCAGACGGTCCTGACTCGCCCTTCGACGTATCAGTTTCTGGTACGTACGTGCTGGTGTACTTGATGATGTTGCTGCCCAAATTATTTTACAATAGTCCCTCGCTTGAATAGCCACACCGGACACAGCTGCTCTGCTTACAAAGATCGGAATCAATGTTCCGACGGAAAAGTAAAAATCACCGTTTGCTGAGATTGCTACGTAGATATATTTACTGCCAAAGCACCGAATTATTCAATCAATTTTGCTGCCTGCAACCATTGAAAAGTTCACAAAACTGCGTATCGACTGTGACGGTGTCAAATAGCTGCAGGAAGATATGCGGTGATCAGGTGACCGATTGTTCACTATCCCCAGATCATTATCGGAATTGTAACAAGGACGTTAGACATCGTTCGAAATACCTCATTATGCAAGCTTGTCGTTGTGTCACGGCCGTTCACCAAGACTTGGATTATGTTTGATAAAAGAAAAATGTTGTTCATCAGTCTTGTGATCTATGCACGAAAAGTGGAGCAACAGCAGGATAAATATAAGTATTCGTGACGCGTACGTACGCCACGAGAGACCTTGGAACGATCAGCGAGATTTATAATTCTAGTATGGCTGCAAAGACTACAAGCCGTGTAGATGAGTAAGCTGGAACAGCAAGTGACACGGAGTGTGCCCCCTTAAGGATTCACAACCTTTATAATATATATTGTGAATGAACTACGGTGTATCTATGGAGGGAAGGCCCACGCAGACACCGAAAGAGTCGAGCCGGTCCGAAGCCGAGCGACTACTTTTTACTGTCCGATAAAAGCATACTCCGAAAGGATAATTACGCAAAGTACAACACTTTACCACACCCAAGATTCGAACTGATCATTTGCGCCTTTGACGCGATTAATACACTGCACAGACCCAACTATCTATTTCTACTTTTGGCAGCGTAAGTAATTGAAGTAAGCATTGGTAGCAGCCTAAACATTGAAAAAACAATGGGCGAAAAGGAACTCGCGTGGTGATGACGTATCTGCCGGATGAATGGTAGAGCAATCACAATACAAAGTTCAAAGAAAGCACCTCTTTCGTCAATAAAGTTGGGTGCTGATTAAGGCCTTTTCAGTTTTCTAAGAGCCACATTGCAATATATTATTTGGAAATACCGCGCGAAAAGTGGCCTCTAAACAGCCCTCGTGGCGCGCAAAGCAAACGGTCGTCCGATCGACGCCGTGGTGTTTATTAGTCGAGTAATATCCATCCAAAAGTACCTCACTTGAGCATGGGCGCATGCCTCGTGGTGCGGCGACCAGGGCAGTACTCAGCGGTATCATTAAAGTCAAAAGAAAAAATTACCGTAGATTGTTGTCTCCGACTTGACTTCTTTCTATTTTCAAGCATTTGCATTTTCGTTTTCAAGAGCATACTGTGTCCTAGAAAAGTGTAAGGCTTTCTAGTTTATGGGCGATGCCTTTCGCACGGGCGGCGAGTTTAACGACAAGACTAACCCGTTTAAAGGCTATCTCTGACTGTTAAAGCCGTCTTGACAACAATTACGCTGCGCGTAGCGTATGGTGTTGAGGCTATCTTCGTTGCAATGCCACTTTTTGGTGCAAAAGCAACGTACTTGGTTGCTGGCTTGGTCATCGCTGTATTATTTGACCGTCTGGCAGCCTTCGTTGCTGCCTGTTTAATTATCTGTTCGCCTAATCAGATACTCACACCTCGTCGGTCTACTTCACCAAACGCGGATACATCGCAGCCGAATTTAATAAATGATATCAAATCAACCCGGCCGTGAAAAGGTGTCAGTCTTGTAAACTGAAGTATACAATTGAGTTTATCAGTTGACACGATCAAAGGTACAAAATCAGTCGCGCATCAATATGATTGCACCAAGGCGTTCAAATGACAACACAAAATGTCAAACCTATCTAACTGAATCACTTATAGCTATACGTCTACTATTGTGGTCATACAAAAACTATATGTAATTCATCACGTCAGCTGCCGATTTCCGCTAAGCGCCCACCTCAACCGTCCCTTATCTGTACATCACAGACACAATATAACCTTTGCGCCACCGTATATCAATAAATCGCAATGACATTTAGTCGCAGTACTTACCCGATTTAGTTCCTCACCAGGCCTTAAAATGTGTAATTCATCTTGACCTTGACTCCGCCGCGAGTTAAAAAAGACTGAAGAAGTAATTCGGCCTACGCAGGTAGAGCGCTGACAATGCAGGTCTCGTAACACCTTTGTTTGGCCAATCGAAACAACGAAATGTATTGAAGGGTGCAGGAAGAGCGAGCCTCAAAGACTTTTGGTAGCATCAAGGATTTTTTTAGCAGACAATTGATCTTGATGGTGGACGAGACGGAGCGATAAGACGAATTTTGCGATGCTTCGGGATGTGTCATCGGCTTTGCGCCACTGCACCTCGATAAGAGCGAAGATATCATCCTTTTTGATCAAATCAAATTTAGGAAAAGAATAGAACTACTCCGTTTTAAAACAAGACATTTCTTGCCAAATGTAAGTGCTGGTGAAAATTCTTAAGCAATTTTGCTTTTTGTTGTTAATACAGACCATGTATTCTTGAGATAAGCGGATAATAGTGTCGCACTTGTTACAAGAAGTTGCAAAGTAGTTGTGATTCTTTGCGGAATATAAACTCTCGCCTTTAAATGCAAGCTTGTAAAATAGGCTTAGTTTGATAACGTTGCCGAGGTGGCATACGTCTGAAGGTTGGCAACATTAACAATAGACCGCGAAGAGCAAAGTTTTTGCAAGCGTTTAGGTCATTTGCTCGGCAAGACCAAACTGTTATACGTGGTAAACACAGTTTCAAAAATTGAAATTGCTAGATTTTTAAAAGCTAAACATTGCCAAATGACAGACACAACGATACTCATATAAGCAAGTAGCACTTAAACGTAACGTTACATATGTTAAAGTTTTTGGTAGATTCGATTTTTGTAAAAAAAAAGCTATAAGAAAGGCAGTTCCTCGTGTGCAACACGCACCCTATCGGTGTACATGCCATTTTGTGTGATAGGTCACACCTGGTAAAAATATGCAACCAATCCTCCGTCTGTCTTAACGATTGTCCACTAAACCCACGCAGAAAGTCAAGAACGAATTAAATCACCAATTCGCATCTGTCGGACGCGCAGCTAGCTCTGCTCGGAAGACTTGCAAAATTTGATGGAACTGAGAAAGAGACTGCAGTCATATACATATCTGCTGCCAAGGAGCCGGAGCGCGTCACGTCGCTCGGGCTCTAAGAACAAAAGCTTTGCTGTAAGGCTTCGACAACGCAGGCTGCAGTAGCGCCTACTGTAAGCTCAAGCCGATGAAGCTAAAAAAAATTCTTGAAGAAAAGGAAAATCAAAATCTGTTCCTCTGCGTTAAAGATTTTTAGATGACCGCTAGTGTAGCCTTGATTACCGAGGATCAGTTGTAGATGAGTCCAAATTTAGGCTTTTGCTCATGAAGTCCTTTTAACTGGGGTTTTGGTTTCTTGATTGCACATTTTATGAACTACGAGTTTCCAGCAAACTTAAAACTTAAGTATCTTACGCTTTTTGCCTTTCAATTAAGTAGGCGCATCCTTCATCACTATATTCATAGAATTAGCAGATTATCTTTTCCGTCGTTGTTGTAACCTTTTAAGTGCATGAAGCAATGATGAATTAAGCGAGTCTAAATCGATTTTCAGGGAAAAAATCAAACAAAAGACAGACTCGCTATCCCGCCCAAAATCGTAGGTTGTAAGTTCTTTGTCCTTCAGGACCGTGAGTCATGATGTCTGTGGGCCCACTAACTAGGGTGCGGTTCTACTAATGATGCCAATTGAAAAATTGAACAAAGCAAAATCTGCTTCTCTACCTGCAAAAAGAGGGGTGCATGATCCTACCTGCGTCAACGAGGGCTGACACAGTGGTTATTCGTCTTGCTTAGGAGCTTATAAACTCGCTGGTAGAATTTGCCCCTACGAGTCAAGAAAATGCTCAGCACCAGTAAGGGCAGGGCACCCTGCCGATAAAAAGCTTAGCCCGTATGGTGATTGTGCTGTAAAAACATATTATAGGAGCTTAGCCCCAGAAAGATTGACAGTATTCTGAAGACAAAACAACTGTAGATGACTGCTGGCTGTACTCATAATTGTATAGGATTATAGAAAAAGGAAACCAAATACTGGTAAACATTGAAGCGTTAAAAGATTGCGCGCCAGCAAACGCTTGCGGTCAGCTAGAAAAAATTGACTCAATCTCAGAAAAGAAACAACACTGTCGGCTAAATAACGTCCCTAGGGTCATTCGGGCCTTACTGTGCTGTCAAGGAACTTCGATTACACAGATTCATTTCTATATCTTGACATGAATAAGTACGGTTACTTCTTGGGCATACCGTGGCTAAAAAATGTCCGCTCATTCGATTAATGAAGCAAAGATCATAGCTACGAGCCGTTTAATCTCGCACAACAGGGCTTTCTTGAGTCCTGTCCAATCCACTGTCGTGTGTAAGACTCTTTTAAAGCTAGCCTGGGCAAGTACACGCCAGAAATCAATATGGATGGTATCGAGGACACCGAGACCTTTCGTTAGGTAATGTAAGTAGGACATGGTAATGTAGCACCACTTGGAGCTGACCTAGTTCTGAGAACAGGTACTTTAGATTCGCCAATTCACGGCTCACAGTGACTTAATTAGTTTTGTAAGTGGGTAGCGAAGTATGGGTTACATAGCTTTGCAAAAAGAGAGAAGGCATCCAATAGGGAACGATCTATGGGTGTCAAGAACGACCACTAAAATAACTAGAAGACCTTACGGTTAACAGATTAGCTGGTCGTTGTGTCACAGAAAATGTGCTCTCGTTGAAGGCATAGACAAGAGTACTAAGATTATTAAACTCGAACATCTCGAAGCTATTGTGCTCTATCTAGAAAGAATGGCAGCCATATCTCGGAGGTGGTGTTTTTAACATGTCAAACTCCCGAATATGTATACTGCAATTTAGACGAAAATGTCTGAATCAGCCTTATGGGCAGTGTACGTCGTGCTTGAGTTCGGAGACTTTAAAGATCTTAAGGATCCTGTATATCTGGTAGAAATTGATTATCTAGTACAAATTGATTCATGTATGTGGTGTCCGAATACTAACCATCGATGCTTTAATTGGACAAAGAAGTAAAGCAATAAATTAAGCTCACGCCAGACCCTAATTCCTGTTCCACCAGGTTTTGATGATTGCCACAAGGGGTAGTATAAACTTACCGAATTTTCCCAAGCCTCAGAGTGCGGAAGCAAAAATCAACGCACTCTTAATCGAATTTCTATGCTCAGAAACTAGACAAACAGCAACGACTTTCGATGCTTATAGTAAGCTAAACAGTGTACAGTCCTGTGCAAACACTCCATCAAAGAATGAAAGTATTGGTTAACATCACATCCAGGTGCTCTTTGTACATTGCATGCATGATAATATTTAATCAGAATAGGGGACCTGAAATTATCCCTTCAGTGATTACTATGCGCTACAGTATGCAAAAGTAGCGACTAGGGATCCCGCAAAGACTGTTGAATGTCTTAGCGGCGGTTGAATGGCTAGTCACCCAACTGTTTCGGCCACTACAGAACTAAGCCCCGATATGTTTTGATAATACACTTGTTAATAGTCGTTCTAAAGACATTCAAACGACTTTCAAAATTTAGTAGTTGTAGGCTTTTTAAGGTTATAGAGACAATGAGTTTGATGCCACTGTCGTCAAATGTTTCTTCGTGGCAAAGGAAACAGAAGCTCTGAGCTGCTTTGTAAGCAACCTTAAAGCTCAAGCAGACCTCCATATAATGCAAGCTGTTTTAGCTTTGCCTTCGCTACGCTACCAAAAAATTAAGCGATAATGCCAAGGCGTGGGCAACCATTTGGTTACATACAGTACTGGCTGTGCGGATCTCGCAAAGCCTCCGTTCAATATTTTGAATAGAACATTGATTAATGCTAGAGAAGTCAACACCAAGATGCTATCGATAATTTCAAGAAATAGCTGCAGTAACACCTGTTCTAAGTTTGCCGGACGATACGAAGCAGTTCAGCGTCGTTCGTGAAAATTTTCCTTATCTCACCAATCGTGCACTTGTACAAGTCGATGAAGAAGGTCTTGAGTCGAGGCAGCTTAAAGCTTCCAAATAGAGCTACTGCTTTTATGACATGGGGTCTCTTGTCATGAAGTACACACCGTAAGTTATGACTGCCTTTCTTGAACTTGAGCACTTTGTAATATATTCAGACGGCGCGCCCTAGCGATAAAATGGTTTAATCTGCCGAACGGCTGGCAGTATAGTCGTAAAATATAAATTTTGTGCTGAGTTTAAACCTGTCAAACCCGATGGCGATTATAGACTATAAGTTGGCCCACATCAGTAGGGCTGAAAACTTAATTGACATTCGGATCCATCGAAATAACAAGCTTATGTGAAAGTTGGGCTATTATTGCAATATCCTATTGCAAGCGAAGATGCAAAAGTTGTGCAGATCCTTTCTCGACTACGATCGCAATTTGATTTCTTTTAGTAGGCAAACGGTTTGCTCTACTATAGAGCTAATTCGGCAGGTATAGTCCGAATCGTTGTTCCCTAGACAAAGACCTGGAGTGCTTGCTGATGTCTATAGCAGACTATTCTCAGAAAGATGATCAAACGAAAAGGATTTACCGTGTGCTCGACGGCACACTGCGGAGTATGTGCACTAAGACACCCTATTTGTGGGCTAATATACTGTCAATGGCTTTCAGCACAAAGAACGCGCTTCACACATTTTTGCACTCTTATAAGTGAACTAAGGCACTGGAGGTTCGCTATTTTTTCGAATGCTGGATACTTCTAGAGACACTAGAAAAAAAGCTTAGATTTTTTCTCCCTTCAACTCTTGAAAGTGAGACCACTTTTTTCAAGAGCTAATTCGATGACTTTGCAAAAGTCGGCTGTATATAATTAGCGGAGAGAGATATACAAATACATTCGCCCACCATAAACAAAAGAAATTTCGGATAATCATATTTTTAAGCAAATGTAAACAGCATCTTATCAAACCTTTCAGAAAATTAAATAGATATAGGCCGGCGTACACCATATACCTTTCAAGACAATCGCAACGCATCCTACATCCAATACAGGAAATTGTAAAAAACTTAATATTATTCATGGTGCTCTGAGCTTTGCATATGTTCTGAGGCTCCGCAAAAAAATCCTTTAAAACGTTGGCACAAATTTCAAGCTCATTGATAGTGTAAGTACGGATAGCAACAAGGATGACTGTTTAACAGTAAAGTTTAGACTGGTGTACACTACGAATCGCAGCGACTTCCCGACTACTTTTCCGCGCTGAGATGCATGAAGATCGATCAGATTTGAATATATGGACCACAAAGCCAAAATAGTCCATTTCCTGCTCAACGACCTCAAGGGACCTGATTTGCCGCACAGAAGCCACATCTTGACCATCAGTAACGAATTTGAAAGCAATCTCTAGTACGTACATTTGAATGCGCAAAGCGGCTGTTTCTCGTATTCAAGGCTTAAGTCCAAACAGCCTCCTCTAATGCTTCTGAGTTACCAAAGCTTGCGACACTTCCATACGAAGTGTACGGAAAAACATTGGCCCTTTCATGTGCCCCGTGATCTTTTGGTGAAGTAATGCTTTCACAGAGTTTGCAAGAGACGCTGGACCTGCATTGGCAAAACTACTCCAAATGCTAACGCGATATGCAGTCAGAAGCAATGGGCGCTCTGTAAGCAAGTCGCGGTTTTTTGGCCGTGCGCTGGGATCGGAACTTACGTTTTCACCCTCGCGTGGCGGTATGTCAAAGCCGATTCATCACGCAGGTGAGTCTTTTGAGCCAATTAGACACCAAGCTCAGGGCTACTCTTGAATTCTTATTTGTCCTCTGTCCTTTTGCAGCGCCAAGTAAAATTCTCGAATGGGATTCTATACGGTGCAGGAAACATGCACACGGCTACCATATGATGATTCTTTTGAAGGTAGTCCACCAGAGAAATTTCTTAAGTGTCCTTGCAGCGTGCGAAGCAGATGACCGTACTGCCTGGCACCATAATCGGATATGCCCACCCAAAAAATATCACATTTTCTAATAAAATTCGTTGTCCAGAGATCAAGTGAATGAAATGGCAACTTGCGTCGTTGTCCGGTGCTGGGGTGACTCACGAAATACAGACGTCATCAAATATACTGGGAAATGTAGCTTGAGTTGTCGTCTGTGGAATTTCATATTCATCCTGTTCTATATAGCTGGCGACATAGTGTCAAATACTATATCAGTTTAATTCTCTGGGAATCTCCATGGACTTTGGTGAGGACTTTGACATGGCCGGCGGGCCTAACGACGAGCCGAACACTTTTAAGATTTTCCAATGGACGATGAGGCTAATTTGACAGCACTTCTGCCAGCTTGAGAAATAAGAGCACGACAAGTGTGCCATCGGCGCTCCTCATCGCTTAGGCGGAGTTATATAACGAACGCTGGGATTATGCTCACGTAACTCGCCATTGGTTTTGAAAGGCTTTCCCGGAGCATTCTTCGCCAGAGCTGCTCTTCGGCATACAAACAGCTTCTAGCTCGCCTATCAAGTTGCAAGCGTCGCATAAGGTGTGAACATCTGCTTTTTTTGCTACCAATATAAGCTTTAGGAGCTGGTTTGGTCATTGTTTTTTGGTCATTGTGTAATGACCCATTGACCAGCTTTCTATAAAAAGCTCTCCTCACTGTTTGTATGGCAATTACTATGACCTGAGAACAATTACTGCGATACTTGGTAAAACATCAGGGTGATCAGTTGCTATCGATCTTGAAAGAATAGCAATCAAATCTACAACAATGGCTAAATGGGCTACCTAATCCTTTTAACACTGCAAGGTCACGATAGCAGGACACTATCAATTAGGCTGTACGAGACCGTATTAATTATACGCTTATTAGTCCAATAATGTACCAATCAGATCAACAATGTGTAAGTGTGATCAGGGCGAAACATTATCTGATCACTCATGATCATTAGATGTTACACATCATACGTGCCGATAAGAAGCAACCAGATTGCAATAACTCCAGGGAAGGCTCAGGACCATCTGTTTATACATCAATTAATGAGTAAAGGGAGAAAATGACAAGATGCTGAAGTATTTATAGTAGATTCTATAGTCGATAAACCACGAATATGAGTTGGAAAAAAGTGTTTCGGCCCGTCCAATTTCCGAACGCTATGTACTTGCGTTGGCCTAAACTTATATGCCGGCTAAACGGCTTGATCTTTGATCTTCTCCAAAATTGCTTTACTCGCGCGCTATTGAAAGTAATCAAAATTTAAAAAGATAGGAGCGCTAACTACGATCAAAATGGCACACACAATAGCCGACCAAATCGTTATGTGTTTAATGCACCATCTAAAACCTCCGCTTGACACAAAGTTCTTCTCCTACGACTTATCAAAATCACCAACTTTTTTCAGCACCACCAAGTCAACACTACCATAGATGCTAGCCAGTTTCACCGACGGGTACTCAGGTGAGACCTTCGGCAACCTCATACATATATCAAAAGGTTTCCTATTGGATCGGCATTGTGGTGCGCAGTGTGCAATTTGGTTTACCTTGTATTCAACAGCATCTTTCGCGCATTCTTGCCTAGCATATTTAAATGTTAACGCTGCAATAAATTAGAGTTGGATTATCTTCTATGAGTGCAAATAACCTTTGTGCACGGTCTTCTGACTTTCATATTTGCTATGCTTTTTCCGTACAAGGCCCAATTGATCGGGATAGTTTTTCGAAAAAAACATGTATTTAATAACTATTTTAAATAAATATTTATAGAACATATCTAGTATGAATGAAGTACAGAGCATGCAAAGGCTACTTTGTAGCTTGGATTGTACTTTTGGCTGCAATTTGTATGTACAGATCACGGAGGCATCAGCAGGCCTTTTCATTTTTTGTATGCGCTGATGATGCTGGATCGACAAAAGAGAAAATTATGCTCGTGAAAATCTTGTGAAGAGGACTTGTGTATAATACATCATGAAATGTTGTTGCAGTACATGGGGTTGCTGCGAACTGCGTATGCCGTATTCGAGGTATAAAATGATGACAGAAAAATACTTTCTTGTGCTCATATAATTCCCATAATTTTTTTTGATAGATCCTACCAATACATGAATGCAACGTCCCTTGTCTTGCGAGTATGTTCTTTTTTTTTTAATTCTTTTGTCAGAGCCTTCCATCTTCAAGCTGGCACGGTGTTGACGGTGCATGGGGACTGATTCCGGAAATCTGTTTTCCTTATGTACAGCATCCACCTCGTTAGGCTCACTATACGTTGAACAGAGCTTGGCTAGACTGAGATTATAGAATGACTCCATCATGCGATCATTTAACGAGCTCTTCCACTTCCTTGCATGATACAGTCATAGTAACTTACACCGGCTTCGACAGCTGCTCATCTTCCTTGTCTATATTATGTGCAGAATTTTATAAATTTGTCTTGCGGCACGTTGCGTTGATGACGTACGCAACATTCAACAAAGGGATTTTGCCCATTACCTCTTCAGTGTGCAGCTTTGTCAGGTTTGCCTGGAATTATGAGCCGTTGCCGATAGACTTAAATATTGTATGATTAAAGAATTTAGCTTTGATTTAGAGCTGCCGTCAAAGCTGCATTTCCAATGTTTAAGAAATAGCCTTTGTCATAATGTGTGTACCTTCTACATTTGATAGGTCCTTCTGCGTCTTTAATTCAAGTTATCGCATATTGGTAAAGATGATGGAAAGGCCACGTCCTTTCCCCTTTCTTAAAGTCCCAATAAGGTCAATGATAATACCATTATATGTTTTAGACTCATTATCTTCTCAGGCATCATACTTTTGACCTGGTGACGCTTTCAATTAGTACCAATCCTTCAAAAAATCATAGATGTCAATATTCACTCATTATTATATACTATTCACCCATCGTTAAACACGAGGCCGTCCTCAAAGTACATTTCTATAAATGAGCCCGTTGTGATGCGCTCTTTTTATCGCACCTTGAAGCTGACGCTAGCCGATCGTCGCTTCATGCTTAATTTCATTACGAGTCGCTGACGAAGTTTCGTCTTGATGTCAAGACCCAATGTAAGTCTTACACTCCCCGTTTTAAGTGACCTTTAATAAGCTCTTTGTGAAGTAACTACCCTTCACTTGCTATCACACATGGCATTTCCTACTCATATGCAATAAGCAGTGGCCCTTTGTGAAGAAACCGTCGTCAACGGCAGTTTTGCCGGTAACAAATCTTACGCAAAATAATGAAAATGATTTCAAAAAGCATAGGCTTTAGTACTATCCATAGGCCTGGACGAACTCACAGTTTTCGACCAGAGGACAGATTCAGATGTACCATAGTCATTGGGAATCAAGGGAGTTTATTGGCTTTAAGAAATCCAAGATGTGTAAAAGCCAGGTGGAATGGAGAGGATTATGATGAAAGCAGTAGGTGACTTAGAGCCACCACGAAATATTCATAAGAGCTCTTCATCTAAAATCACGTCTCAATCTGCTTTAAGGAACAAACATTTCTCCTCTTCTTCGACTTCACCACGCTCGCGTCTCAGCCTCGTCCGATGGCCGATCTTTATCAGCTTCCTCCGCGACTGTGTTATGTAGTAGCACTTGTCGTGTCAAGTTTAAGAGTTCAAGGCAAGGGTGCTCGTGGCCACATAGTGAGAAGCAAATCATCCTGTGATTATTGGTACGAGCCACATAGTGGGGGATACTAGAAATCAAAGGATTGGCTTCAGTGGTTGGGTAATGTGGTGTGATACATACATTTGGAATTTCTTCACTTGGTCTGTGGTTTCGTGCTTTTGCCTTTCGGTGAATCCCTGCCCTGCTTTTAAAAACACGGAGAAGAACTTCCAGTGAGTTACCCACTGGGCTTTGCTTGATCTACAATTCAGACAGCCGAGCTGTTTCGTCTGGCTTCGTTGTATAGGAAAACGAAAGACTCGTCAATCCACAAACCCTTTTATCAAAACCACTGAGCTTCTAGCAAGCCGTAACAAGGATCTCGACAAGCTGCAAAAAGACTTGAAGTTATCAACGGTGAAGCAGCTGAAGATTGTCCTACTTATCCAAAACGAAATTCCGGATTGTAAGGATTCAAGCGCAAGTAATTTAGTGCACGAAATCACTGAAACCTATAACGTTGTATTCAGCAAACCGAAGAGCTTTTGAAAGGTTCATTAGACCACTCTAGCCATTTATACAGAACGTTTAGACTATAAAACAAAACTAAATCACTTTTCTTTTCTATTCTTGAGTTTTTATTTATGTCTGGTAGATTATTTAAAGAGCGCTGAGAATTCCAGCAAGTATGGTCCAACAAAGAAGCCGAACGGCTGAGCGACCATACACAAACTTAAGACCTCGTCAACAGAGCCAAATTAGTGCTTCTGACGATAACGATACTTTACGTCCAACATCGCGCTCTAGATTACGATCGCCGACTCCGCAAGATGCGGTAAGTGCCGATGGCCAAGCGCATATAACCGCTCAGACCAATGTAGCTTTCTCTACAGCAATAGGACAAGACACACTGTCCATGCAGCACCTACTGTTTTATCTCACTCAACAGCAACAGCAATATCAAGCCCAAGTGCAAACTCAATTGCAAGCCCTAATGCAACAGGCTAATGAGCGCTTCGAGTTCCTCGTTGCATCAAGAGGCGAGCTGAAGAAAAAAGATTCTCTTATGCAGAAGAGCTCGGCGAAGATATTGAACTATGGATTTTCGCAATGGAACAGTATTTACGCCAACAAGCGCCACAGAGTGACAACAGAGTTGTCCAACTTTGTGACCCTTATCTCAAGTAATTTAGGCAAATTCGTACTAAATTGGTACCGTGCCTATATCACCGACTGCGAGCGCATGAACGTGCACAAAACATAAATGCTGCAAAAAAATTAATTGCACACATGGGTCAGGCCCTTAGGATTTTGAGAATTATCCTTGAGAGCGGGTGTTTTACCTGAAACAAAGGAAATCTATTCATGAATATGTCTCTGAATTTTAAAACTTAATGTCCCAAACTGAATTGAAAGTTAGTGAGTTGGAAAAGCGGTTCTTTTTCCAGAACGGATTCTAGAATTCGCAAAGAAGATAAACGAAGAGAGTTCGGGTACTCACCGTGTCGCCATTGAAGTTAACCCCAAGTTTGAGTACGCCATTTCTCAGGTAAGCCAAATCGTATATCGACCAAGTCGTTCAAAACGGTGCCTACAGAATCAGGTTATCGTGCGAACAAGTCACAATCTCAGAATTAGAAGCGTTTTGAAAAGAGGAAGGGCAAGAATGACCACTGGACTTAATCGGCGAAATGTAACAATTGTGGCGCTGTGGGCCACATATCGCCGCAATTTATTACTCATAAATGTAAGCAAGCGAATCGTTATGTTAAAAGTGCACTATATGCTCTCTTCAAAGCTAAAGCTCGAGCTTCAAAGACGTTGGTCAAGAGGGATCCGTCACCGTCTTTCCCGACAATGGATGTTGTATTAACGGCGAATCCGAAGATTTGGTGAAGCGACTTGAGCTCGAAATAACTAAGAGTGAGATGGTGCAAGTCGACCTTGGTTTCGACCAGGTTGTTCTCCGCCCCCGACGAACGGTGCACATGAACAAGCAGATACCTACTTTTCTATTACATCAGAAACGTTCCGAATCATGTCTCTTACTAAAGATAAGGATTTTACCGTTGGCATGATGTGGTTGTGTGAGCAAAATCCAGATATCAATTCGATGTCTGCTCGCATCAACACAAATTTCCAAACGGCAATTTAACAAAAACCGCATCATCAACGTCAATCCAGATGAACAACTGGACAAGGAAAGGCTCGAGTCAATTAAAGCCGCAAGAATTTTGGCTGTTACGGCAACAAGACGTCAAGGAATGATGCAGCTAATTTATTATCACCAGCTTTTGAGAATGCTAAATACATTCAAGCTGTCTTTGTCGTCAACTCCCATGATTATAAGCGCTTAAAAAAAGGATGGGAATTGCAAAAGGAGAATCCGGCGGGTGAAATGCTACGCAAGTATGAAAACGCAGTCTTGCGCATGGAGCGTTCAGGCGAGACACCTCCAGTACGGTAAGAAATGAGCACGAAATTTTGCTTAAGCCTGGTGCATCCGTCAAACAATGGCGCCAGAGTCATGAACAGCAAAGGACAATCCAAAAATGGACCACAGAGATGGTCCGAATCAACATTATTTGACCAATTACATCTGCCTTTTCGGCACCAACGTTTCGTGTCAAAGAGCCTGTACGTTGGCGCGTTGTGCACGATTTTCGTCAGCTGAATCTAACGACGATTCTTCCGGCGATACCAATACTGCGTAAGGAAGACACGTTTGACGCCATGGCCGAAAGTCATTCCTTTTCGTGCATGGACCTACTTTGGGGTACTATCAGGTTAGATTGCGTGAATCGGATATCCAATTTACCGCTTTTCTGACTTCAGATGGTCTATTTGAATATCTAGTCACTTCTATGGGACTGAGCGGAAGCCCGGGTACGTTTAATCGGCTTTCGCGAAAAGTCTTTCAAAATTTAATGGATGTGATGAGAATCTTCTTTGCCCACATCCAAGTATTAAAAAAGTGAAGATGTCGCAAATTACGTAACGGCTTTAGACCGTGTACTTAAACGGTGTGAAGAATAGCACCTTTACATCAAGTCGTCAAAGTGCCAGTTCTGTGTGGATACAGTCTTATAACTAGGAGACTTTGTCGGACAAAAAGGCGTCCGAATGGACCCCGGAAAAATGAAGATCGTCGCAGAATGGCCTGTCCCTAAGATAAAGAAACAAATGGAGTGCTTTTAGGCACTACAGTCTATGTCTCAAGGTTTTGCTAGGACTTTGCGCAATTTTCAGGACCACTCCACGACAGTATCGAGAAAATGTCCTCGAGAAGCGATTGAGCTCTCAAACGATCAGCAACGCTGCCACACCAAGCTCGAGTGTCGCTTGGCCCTTCTCCCCATTTTCAGTCTTCCAAACTTTTCGAAATTTTTGAAATACGAATGGACGCCTCGTATTTTGCGATGGGGGGATTCTTGCTTTGAAGGAGGTAAAGCAAGAGCATCCAATTGCTTTTACTAGTCGGAAGAAGAAGCCAGCCGAGTTGAACTTCCCTGTTCGTGAACAAGAGTTACTTGCAATTATGCATGCGCTAAAAGAATAACGTGTGTATCTTTTCGATTGACCATTCACGGTCGAAGCGGATCACAAAAGTACTGAGATGATCCTCACGTAAGAATCGACAAATGGCGGAGTAGCTCGATAATTTAACGAGCTTGCTGGATTTCAGCCTTTATTCAAGTAAATTCTTCGTAAAGTCAACACGTACTGTCATGCAATCCAGAATTCGAAAGTAAAGCTGCCCGAGTTAGCTGGCAAGAGTTTCAAGAGGTGGCTAAGAACCGCGAGATCGTGGCGCCAATCAGGGCAAACAACGTCTCAGTTGCTCAATCTGCAAAGACGCTGTATGCGTAAAATAAAGACCTAGAGTACATCATCAAGGAGCTGAAAAGAGAAGATGATGTGCCAAAGTACTCATTGCACCATAATAATTTGTATTACCAAACTAGCGAAGATGAGACGCCACAACTGCATGTTCCAGACGACGAAGATCTGATTAATTACGTCATCTGTGAGAACCATGATTCGGCATCGGCAGGCCTCCCAAAATTTTACTATACGTATCTGGCAGTGTGTCAAAAGACTACTGGCCAAAATTGACGAAGTACATCCAGCATTATGTCACCACATGCGAAATGTGTCAGCGCGACAACGCTAGGCGGACCAACCCGCCAGGATTACTTCAGTCCTTGGAGATTACAAGAGGCAGATGAGTCGACATTTTATGGACTTCATCGCGTTACTACCGAAAATCAAAAGGGATTTTGATGCCGTCATGGTGATTGTCGATCGCTTGACATAAAAGAGCCACGTTTATTGCTACGAAGACAACAGACGATACTGCAGAAATTGCAAAAACCTGCATGGAGAAATATATGAAGGACCCTGGCATACGAAAGACTAATGCGTCCGACCGATACACCAAGTTCACATCCAAGTTATGGCAAGCAATCGTGTCTGCTGTAAGAACGCAACACAATTTGGCTTCGGCATTTAAGCCACAAACGGAGGACAAATGGAAAGAACTGACCGTTTTATTGGAGATTACCTTCGAGGTGTCGTCAACCCAGCACAGAATAATTGACCGAATTTTTGCATTTGGCTGAGATAGCCTATAATCGACGCGTGCACTCTACAATGCGAACGTCACCATTCGAAGCGGATTCAGGATAGGTTCCTTTATGCCAGATGATGTGGCATCAGATCCAGAATTTTTTTAGTTGGAAAAATCAGCACAAAAGTTTCTACTACGTCAAGAAACGTTACTCAAGGTCGCGCAGGACCGGATGAGCGAAGCACAAATGCGCATGAAGTACTATTAGGAATAACCTCGCTCAAGACCTCCAAACTGGTGATATAATGCTTCTGGACGGCAAGACATTAGATGTCTGTCACAAGGGGTTTGCTCAATCGAAGAAACTCGTGCCAAGATATATGAGCTAATTTCTGATCGTGAAAAACGTTCGCGAGATTCCTATGAATAAGGATTTTCGAAGGGATTGAAGCAGCACCCAGTGTTTTACAGTTCAGTGTTGAAGCCATATTGAAGGGACCCCAAGCGTCGGCGAAACATGAATTAGGTTATGTTGGCCGATGGCTTCGAGGGACAACTCGTTGAAGCCGTGATTAGTTATCGTAAATACAAGAGAAACTTACAGTATTAAGTCTGATGGCATGGTAAAATTAAGAAGGAAGTCACTTGGGAGCCCGTGCAGAATCATTTCCGGACTTATCGACCTCTTCTGGGTATCTGGGTATCCAAAAAAATGAGCCCTATCCTCTAAAGTTGGCATCTTCTTAAAGGGAGGTAATGTGACGTAACCGTCGTCACCGGCATTTTTGCCGGTAACGCAAAACAGTGAAAATATTTTCAAAATACATAGCCATTAGTACTATCCAAAGGCCAAACGACAGTTCCAGATGTATAATCATTGGGAACCAAGAGACGTTATTGGCTTGAAGAAATTAAGGATGTGTAAAACGCCAGATAGAATAAAGAAGAATGATAGCTTTTACGATGGTAGCAGTAGATGGCTGAGAGCCACTAGTTAGGCTGTAGCAAAAATATAAGTTAGTCGTAAGAGCTCTTCATCCAGACTCGTTTCTCAATTCGCTTAAAGAAACAAACTCTTCTTCTCTTCTACGACTTCATCTCGTCCGCGTCTCAGCCGCGTCCGACGGGCGACCTTAATCAGATTTCTTTGCGACTGTGTATACCCTCCTTTGTCTCAAGAGTATGACAGTATGACCTCACGTAGCCTCATTGCACTCTCTATCATCGAGACTTAATTTTATGTAAGTTTATGAACATTGCCATTGTTACTTGTGTCACTTTGTAATAGGCTGCACAACGTGCTGAATGAGATGCAAAACTCATTCAAACATATATCAGCCGACAACCTCGTCGCTCGCACCTGATCTATAGTCGGGGTTTGATACCAGTTCCATTCTTAACTTGTTCATAGAGATCACATACAACGCGGCATACCAGCGTAAGCTCGATCTACCGTCTGATGACAATTTGATAGCTCATAGTGCCTTAAAGTTGATTACAAATCGTCATCAGAGGGTGCGAAGGTGATTGTTTCCTTCAACAATGGCTATGAGCTCGATTCGTCCAAAAAGCGATTTGAGGGGTATCTTGCATGCGCAACGCATACTTAAGCCACGCACTTGCAAGCCCGTTTGTCGCTCATTGCGTGCTTGAGAGTGACCAGTGTACTCGTTGCGCACGTACCCCACGCTAAACCCGATTTGTTGAGCTGAAGCTTAAATCCTATTAGCTTATTATTTTGATGAGGCACAAGAGCACGAAGCGCAATAAGAGCGAAGTCAATATCGATTGATTTCATGCAAAGCGTACCGCGGGAACAGCGTCGACCCGCCAAGTGCACCACAGCTACACTTTCAATTCAAAACAGTCGTTACCCTTAAGTAGTGAGGTGATAAGTACCATCCGTTGGTTCTTTCTTGTGGCTGCAACCTCTTCCTCAAGTCGGATGGGTACAGTAGAAAAATGACCTAATTACTCATTTAAAAAAGGAAGGATTTGAGTGCAGCGGTATTTTCGTAGTACAAGAGCATAGCACGGAAAGGCCAATCTCCAACATGGACAAGACACTTTGCCATCCAGCATTGCCATCAAAATCTATTTCTGATTTTCTTGTCGAAGCGGATGGCAATTTTTGTCGGGAGAGACGACGCCATGGGCTGTTGGAGCGACAGGTGGGACGCTGAATTGGACGAGAAGGACCCTTTGTATGAAACATTCAACCAAACCGAGCTGGTCACTTTATTCTCAATGGAGTCACAGCAGGACTTGGCACGAAAGCTCTTGTGGGAGGCCGCGAGCAAAGTCGGTCAGGTGGAGAAGGTT